>CAUYQU010060161.1:0-45211 GCA_963574635.1 Cheracebus regulus
TGCTAAAGTTTCTTAGCTTAAGAAGTTTTGGGCTGAGACAATGGGATTTTCTAGATCTAGGATCATGTAATCTGCAAACAAACATAATTTGACTTCTTCTCATTCTATTTGAACACTACTTTATTCTCTTGCCTAATTGCACTGGCTAGAATTTCAAGACAATATTCAATAGGAGTGGTGAGAGACGGCATTCTTGTCTTGTGCTGGTTTTCAAGGGGAATGTTTCCAGCATTTGCCCACTCAATATGATATTGGCTGTGAGGTTGTCATATATGGCTCTTATTATGTTGAGGTATGTTCCTACCTTCAATAACTAGTTCATTGTGAGTTTTAACATGAAGGAATGTTGAATATTATGGGAGGCCTTTTCTGTATCTATTGAGGTAATCATTTGTTTTTTGTCTTAGTTTTGTTTATGTGATGAATCATATTTATTGATTTGCCTACATTGAATCAACCTTGCATCCTGTAATAAAGACAACTTGATAGTAGTGGAGAAAGTTTCTTAATGTGCTGCTGGATTTGATTTGCCTGTATTTTATCAAGAATTTTTGCACTGATGTTTATCAATGATATTGGCCTGACATTTTCTCTTTTTGTTGTAGCTCTGCCAGGTTTTAGTATCAGAATGATACTGGCCTCATAAAATTAGTTAAGGAAGAGTCCCTTCTTTTCAGGTTTTTTATACAGTTTCAGTACAAATCATACTAACTCTTCTTTGTACCTCTGATAGGATTTAGCCCAAAAAAGCCTTGGGCTTTTTTGATTGGTAGGGTATTTATTACTGCCTCAATTTCAGAATTTATTATTGATCTATTCAGGAATTGATTTACTTCCTGTTTCAGTTTTGGGAGGGTGTATATGTCCAGGTATTTAACCACTTTTTCTAGATGTTCTAGCTTATATACATGGAGGTGTTTATAGTATCGTCTGATGGTTCTTTGTATTTCTGTGGAGTTAGTGGTGATATCCCTTTTATCATTTTTTCTTGGGTCTATTTGATTCTTCTCCCTTTTTTCTTTATTAGTCTAGGTAGCAGTCTATTTTACTAACTTTTACAAAAAAAAAAAACTAGCTTCTGGACTTGTTGGTTTTTCAAAGAGTTTTTCATGTCACTATCTTTTTCAGACCCACTCTAATATTGGTTATTTCTTGTCTTCTGCTAGCTTTGGGGTTTACTTGCTCTTGGTTCTCTAATTCTTTTAGTTGCGATGTTGGGTTGTTAATTTGAGATCTTACTAGTTTTTTGATGTGAGCATTTAAGGCTATAAATTTTCCTTGTAAGCTTAATGTATTAGTCTGTTATCACACTGCTGATAAAGATATACCCAGGACTGGGTAATTTATAAAGGAAAGAGGTTTAATTGACTCATAGTTCAGCATGGCTGTAGAGACCTCATAATCATGGTGGAAGGTGAATAAGGAGCAAAGTCATGTCTTATATGGCAGTAAGCAAGAGAGCATGTGCAGAAGGACTGCCATTGATAAAACCATTAGATCTCATGATACTTATTCACTATCATGAGAACTGCATGGAAAACCTTGCCCTGTGATTTAATTACCACCCACAGATTCCTTACCAGGACATGTGGTGATTATGGGAGCTACAGTTCAAGATGAGATTTGGTAGGGACACTGTCAAACAGTATCACTTAACTTTAATAACATATAAAATCTTGGCTTTTTTAATAGCTTCACACTGTTTTTAATTTTAATGCTACAAATTGCATTTTTATACATTTATTTGTCCAAACACATACACTAATAAGTATATTAATGCAGTAATCACTTGAGTTATGTTTAAAAAAATCAAGATGTGGAGTTAAAAACAAAATTATAATTCTAGATATTAGACTAATAATTTTTAATGTAATTGTATCTTAAATCATGTAGAAAACAAATATTACAGCTTGTATCACTTAGTTCTTACCCTGCTAATTCATATAAGGGAATGAGTAATTCATAAAGAAAGGAAGATTAATTGGTTCACAGTACAACATGGCTGAGGAAGCCTCAAAATCATGGCAGAAGTTGAAGGAAGACCAAAAGGATGTTTTACATGGTGACCAGCAAAAAGAGAATAAGAGCCAAACAAAAGGGAAATCCCTTATATTACCATCAGATCTCATGAGACTCATTCACCACCATGAGATTAGTTTGGGGGAAACTGCCCCAATGATTCAGTTGTCTCTCATCAGGTCCCTCCCACAACACATGGGAATTATGAGAGCTACAATTCAATGTGAGATTTGAGTGGGGACACAGGTAAACTATACTAATCCACCGCTGGACCCCAAGTACTCACATTTCAAAACCAATAATGCCTTCTCAACAGTCCCCCAAAGTCTTAACTCATTTCAGCATTAACTCAAAAGTCCACAGTCCAAACTCTTATCGGAGACAAGGCAAGTCCCTTTCACCTATGAGCCTGTAACATTAAAAGCAAGTTACTTACTTCCTAGATACAATGGCGGTGCAGGCATTTAGTAAATGCACTTATTGCAAATGAGAAAAATTGGCTAAAAAAAAGGGCTACAGGTTCCATGTAAGTCTAAAATCTAATAAGGTAGCCATTAAACCCCACATTTTCCTTCCACACTGCCCTAAAAAGGTTCTCCGTGCAGTCCCCGTTGCTGCAGCTAACTTCTGCTTGGACAACTAGGAGTTCAAGACCAACCAGGCATATCCGCACATCCTCTGAAACCTAGCCAGAGGTTCCCAAATCTCAATTTTTCACTTCTGAGCACCTGCAGGCTCAACATCACATGGAAGCTGCCAAGGCTTAGGGCTTGAACCTTCTGAAGCTACAGCCTGAACTGTATCTTGGCCCCTTTTTGTCATGGCTAGAGTGGCTGGGACACAGGGCTGCACAGATCAGGGAGGCCTTGGGCCTGGCCCACAAAACCATTTTTCTCTTCTAGGCCTATGATGGGAGGGGCTGCAAAGGTCTCTGACATACCCGGGAAACATTTACCCCATTGTCTTGGTGATTAACACTTGGATCCTAATTACTTATGCAAATTTCTGCAGCTGGCTTGAATTTTTTTTCAGAAAATGTGGGGTTTTTTTCTATTGCATCATTAGGCTGAAAATTTTAAAACCTTTATGCTCTGCTTCCTCTTGAATGCTTTGCTGCTAAGAAAGTTCTTCCCTGAGATACCCAAAATCATCTCTCTCAAGTTCAAAGTTCCACATGCCTCTAGGGCAGGGGCAACATGCTGCCAGTCTCTTTTCTAAAGCACAGCAAGAGTGAATTTTATTCCAGTTCCAACAAGTTTCTTATCTCCCTCTGAGACCATGTAAGCCTGGACTTTATTGTTTATATCACTATCAACATTTTAGTCAAAGCCATTTAACAAGTCTCTAGGAAGTTCCAAACTCTCCCATATTTTCCTATCTTCTTCTGAAACTTTCAAACTGTTCCAGTCTGCCTATTATCCAGTTTCAAATTTGCTTCCACATTTTTGGTTATCTCTACAGCAGCATCCTACTCTCAGTACCAATTTACTGTGTTAGTCCATTCTCATGCTGCTAATAAAGGCATATGCAGACTGGGTTAATTTATAAAAGAAAGAAGTTTAATAGACTCACAGTTCTACATGGGTGGGAAGGCCTCACAATCACAGTGGAAGATGAAGGGAAAGTAAAGGGAGGTTTTACATAGTGGCCAGGAGAAACAGAATGAGAGCCAAGTGAAAGGGGAAACCCCTTATATAACCAGCATATCTCATGAGAGTTATTCACTACCATAAGAACAGTATGGGGAAACTGTCCCCATGCAATGCAAGATGAGATTTGTGTGGGGACACAGCCAAATCATATCACTTAACTTTAATAACATACAAAATGTTACTTCTTTTTACATCTCAATTCCCACCTCTTTTACTTTTAGTGTCACAAAACTACATTTTTATACATTTTGTTGTCAAAACACATATATGAATGAGTATTTTTACTGAAGAGTGAAAATAGGGTAATCAAGTGATAAAAATGTATGGAATTAGATTATTATAGTCCAAATTACTAAATATCTAAGCATGCGTGCATTTCATGCCTTGTGCGTGTCTGTGTGTGTGTGTGTGAGAGAGAGAGGATGCACTTTTACTGTCTATAATTTCTGTCCATACATCTTCCTTGCTCCCTAATATGGAATTCCTACATATCCTTCTAAACTTGACTCAATTATCAGTTTTTCTATCAAGTCTGTCAAGAGTTTCCTGATCCGATATCTAATTGACTACCTTCAGGATTCATCATTATCTCTCTCATCTTCATCTAGAACTTTTATACATAATCTCACTGGATTTATGAACAGGCTGACTTTCAGTACTGATAAACTGCATAGCTGTTTGTCCTCCTTAAAACATAACGGATATATTACTTTAGTGCAGATGTATAATTTATCTTTGAATTCTTAGCACCTCACAGATACAATAAATAATTCATTCATCAGTTGTATTTCATTTTATTTTTGCTGATTTTCATTTGTCACTTATAATTAATCTGTTGTTTGCTGAATTTCTACTAGGAAGCAAATGATTGCTACGTATCTAATGTTAAAAATAAAATCAAGTTAATGTCTGGCACACAATGGTGAGAACAGTGATGCAGAAAGCCAAAATAATTTAAAATACAGTGTTAGTGGCAACATAGATGTAAGTGTACAAGGTCAAGTAAGGAAAGACACATAATTTAAGCTGATTTATTTTTATTTCTCAAGAGTCACCATATACATTTTGGATTCTGTATTTTGAGATTTGGTATAAGAATACTCTTCATCATAGAGTAAAACAGGCCAGATTGTTAACATTCAAGGAATTCTCTGTTTTTTTTTTTTTTTTTTTTTGTATGTATGTGTGTGTGTGAGCATTGTGGAATTTTTACAAAAAAATAAAAAATATAAAATGTACATACTAGAAAGTAAATTACGGAATTTTTATTCAGTAATTTATTTCTTCACTCTCTGTTACCTTTGTAAAATATATGCATATTTCCCTTGTGAGCTCTACTGATCACTTTAAGAAGTGCTTAATTTATATATTAATACCTAAATAACATAACACCTAGGTGGCATTTAGTAGTCTATTGCTGATGATAATCTTGCCTACATCTGAAAAATCCATGTGAAAACTGAAGCAAGTGGACAGCATCCTGTGAGCATTACTGCATTTTGTTTTTTACTGAGTGGAGACAAACCAATGGTACCATGCCTAAAAGCACTGCTTTTTTCCCTTGTACGCTATTCAGAACGAACTTTGCTGATATTTTCAATTTTAAGAAGCTTTGAGCAAGCACTATGTTTTCTGAAATGCCCTGTGAGTTTTAAGTCAGACAAAAAGAAAGTTTCAAATTCAATTTGTGTTCAAACAAGAAATTTTTAAAGCAATCTATCAATTTAGAAATATCTATTGAACATCTTTACTATATGCTGAACATCTGAATAACTACTATAGAATACAAAATAATGTAAACTCAACTTTAGTGATTTCATATGAAAGCAAACAAAATTCTTATACAATATTTATATTTCTTTGGTTTTGGAACAAACATTATAATCTAATCCATGATTGCTTGCTTTTGATAATGAGCTTGAATGTTATTTTTCATATGATAATTGTTTTGTGTTTATGTTAAAATTAATTAACAATAAAGACCTCTCTCAATAAGCATACATGTATCTAAAAATAAAAATGCACTCTTATTTGTGAAATACAGATTTTTTTGTACAATATATTTATCTAACTTGTAAAGAAGTGAAACACTAAAGTTATTTTTTAAATAATAAATTTATAAATTTTTGAAATATCTTAACTTTTTTTCTAAAATATAGATAAAATTTCATTTTACTTACATATTCTTAGTGAAAAAATACAAAGTAGACTACACTTCACATGTAACTTTTTCACCAGGTACATTTCCTACATTCTCCAAAAAGAGTTCCAAATATAGAGAAGATCAAAGCATAGATATGTTTCTAATTTAATAATAAACTATTTCCATTTATTTTAAAATAATATTTATTTATGAAGAAAATTCAGTCTGTACAGACCTATGTCAGGAGAAACTGATAAAAATATTAAGATGAGCAAGATACAGAACATCTTTTTATGGGCATGTAATCTAGTAGACAATGCAAAGCATGTTTGCTATATTAGTCTGTTCTCACACTGATGTAAAGAACTACTTGAGACTGGTTCATTTATAAAAAAAGACGTTTAATTGAATCACAGTTCCACATGACTGAGAGGGTCTCAGGAAACTTACAATCATGGTGGAAGGTGAAGGGGAAGCAAGGCACATCTTACAAGGCAGCAGGAGGTGGGGAGAACTACCACACACTTTTAAACCATCAGATTTCATGAAAACTCACTCACTATCATAAAAATAGCATTGGGGAAACTGCTGCTATGATCCAATTATGTCCTGCCAGGTGCCTCTCTTGACACATGAGGATTACAATTCGAGATGAGATTGGGTGGGAACATAGAACCAAGCCATGTCATTCTGCCAGTGGGCCCTCTCAAATCTCTTGTTATTCTCACATTTCAAAACACAATTATGCCTTTCCAACTGTCCCAAAAAATCATTACTCATTTCAGCATTAACCCAAAAGTCCAAGTCCAAAATCTCATCTAAGACAAGGCAAGTCCATTCCACCTATGAGCATGTACAACAAAAAACAGAGTAGTTACTGCCAAGATATAATGGGGTTACAGGCATTGGGTAAATGTTTCCATTTCAAATGGGAGAAATTGGCCAAAACAAAGGAGCTACAGACTCCATGCAAGTCCAAAACCAAACAGGGCAGTCATTAAATCGTAAAAATAATCTCTTCTGACTCCATGTCTCACATACAAGGGATGGGCTCCCAAGGTCATGGGCAGGTCTACACTTGTGACTCTGCAGGGTACAGCCCCTGTGGCTGCTTTCATGGGCTAGCATTAAGAGTGCTTGTGCTTTTCCAAGTGCACAGGGCAAGCTGTTGGTGGATCCACCATTCTAGAGTCTGGAGGATGGTGACCCTCTTCTCATAGCGCCACTAAGCAGTGCCCCATTGGAGACTCTGTGTGGGGGCTTCTACCAACATTTCCCCTCTGCATTGCCCTAGCAGAGATTCTTCATAAGGGCTTTGGCCCTGCAGCAAACTTCTGCCTGAACATCCAGGCATTCCCATATATACTCTGAAACCTAGGCAGAGAGTCAGCCAAACTCTTGTCTTCTGTGCATCCACAAACCCAAAACTACCTTGAAGCCACCACTGCTTGGGGCTTGCACCCTCTGAAGCCATGGCCAGAGCTGTACCTTGGCCCCTTTTGCCATGTCTGGGGCTGGAGCAACTGGGATGCAGGCCACCATGTTCTGAGGCTGCAAAGAGCAGTGGGGTACTGGGAATGGTCCATGAGACAATGTTTTCCTTCTGGACCTCCAGGCCTGTGATTAGAGGGGCTCCCATGAAGATCTCTGTAAAGCCCTGGAGAAATTTTGCTTATTATCTTGGCTATTAATTTGTGGCTCCTCTTTATTTATGGAAATTTCTGTAGGAGGCTTGAATTTGTCTCCAGAAAATGGGTTTTTCTTTTCTACCACATGACAAGCTGCAAATTTTTCAAGCTTCTATGCCCTGCTTCCCTTTAAACATAAGTTCCTATCTCAGACCATCTCTTTGTAAAAGCATATAACTGTATTCTTTTGGTAACAGCCAGGTCAATTATTGAATGCTTTGCTGATTAGAAATTTCTTCTGCTTGATACTCTAAATCACTGTCTCAATTTCAAAGTTTCACAGATCTCTAGGGTAGGGCAAAAAAGCTGTCAGTCTCTGTGCTAAAGCCTAGCAAGAGTGACCTTTACTCCAGTTTCCAATAAGTTTCTCATCTCTATACCACCTCAGCTTGGACTTCATTGTCCATACTAATATCGGCATTTTGGACAGAACCATTCAACAAGTCTCTAGGAAGTACCAAACTTTCCCACATCTTTCTGTCTTCTGAGCTATTTAAACTTTTCCAAACTCTGCCTATTACCCAGGTCCAAAGTTGCTTCCACATTTTCAGGTGTCTTTATAGTAGCACCTCACCCTTGGTACCAGTTTTCAAAATTAGTTCATTCTCATACTGCTATAAAGAATTACCTGAGGCTGGGTAATTTGTAGAGAAAAGAGGTTGAATTCACTCACAGTTCTGCATGCCTGGGAAGGTCACAGAAAACTTACAGTCATAGTGGAAGGCAAGGGGAAAGCAAGGCATATTTTATATGGCAGCAGGAGAGAGAGGAGTGGGGACCACTTTACACTTTTAAACTATCAGATCTTGTGAGAACTCACTCACTATCACAAAAAGAGCACGGGAGAAATCGTCCCCATGATCCAGTCACCTCCCAATCAGTCCCATCATTGACACATGGAGATTATAATTCAAGATGAGATTTTGATAGGAACATAATTTCAAACTATATCATTCACAAAGAGCAAACAATATTTGCCAGTGTAATACATCATTATGGAATTCAGATGCTGGTGGGAGAAAGGCAGTTATTTTCTGTTGGACATTAAATTATATAATAGAAAGTCTCTATCAACTAACTTCATAAAACCAAATAGCCTCATTAACTAAAGCTCTCTATTTTCTCTAAAAACAGCATACTCATTAATGTCCCTAATATGCTGAAAACTACTAACTAGCTCACTCTTTAATATGGCCTTGCTCATTTGCTTGCAGCAGTTGCACAGAATGCTTGCCAGGTGTTAATCATGTGTCCCTAAACCTGTTTTTGCTAGCAGTATTTGTTAATGTAATTACAAAATTTAATATTAAGATATTATTAAATATGTATCTATGTAACTCTAGCTAAAAACTATAATGTTTTAGTGAAATGACCTAAAATAGTACTTTCAATTTAGAAATGAAAGAGAAGTCTTAATTTTTTTTTAATCTCTAGTTGCTTCACAAACGTCTTTATAGTCTTGCCCCATGTTAAATAAAATAATTTTAAAATAGCTGCATTTTGGGTATGGTGAATAAATTCAAGATTTCTAAATAAATATTAATTTATGCATCTTAAGTGAAAATGAAATATTAAAGATTTCTGCCAGCATGTACTGCACTAATTAATATTACTTTCATATGATTTTGATAATTTTGAACAATAGCTAGGGTAGATATCATTTTTCTACAGATAAAAAATTAAGATCCCTGTAAGTTGTTATTTCCAAAAGACTGCTCAGTGAGAAAGTGACTGAGATGGAACTTTAAACCAAATTATTTAAAGTTAAATCTGTTTGTCCTTTTTTTTTTTTTTCCAATGAGATGGAATCTTACTGTGTCACCCAGGTTGAAGTGCAATGGTTCAATTCTAGCTCACTTTAGCCTCAAGCTAATGGGCTCAAGCAGTCCTCCCACCCGAGCCTCCCAAGAAGCTGTATTCTGTATCTGTTTTTAACTGGAATATTTTTGGAGAAGGAATCCATTTGTTATCATTGAGCAAACTGGTTTGGTAAATGTGAAATATATAGATATAAAAAAGAATAAGAGGTAAAATACCATTACTCCAGTGGGCCAAATGTTATCTTTCAAAATTTTTGTCCACACAGAAGCTCAGACCGTAGATTTATTTGGAATAAAGAACCTTGAAAATGTAATTAAGAAGAAACCCCAAGATGAGATTATCCTGGATTAAAGTAGATTTTAAATCTGATCATAAGTGTCCTTATTTAAAAAAAACATAAAAACAAAATGACACACAGAAACCTTGGAGCTAGCTATGTGAATACAGATGTGGAAATTGAACCGTTGTATCCATATGCCAAGGAACTCAAGAGTCACCAGAAGCTGGGAGAGAGGAGA
Organism: Cheracebus regulus; assembly: GCA_963574635.1. Lineage (NCBI taxonomy): Eukaryota > Metazoa > Chordata > Mammalia > Primates > Pitheciidae > Cheracebus > Cheracebus regulus. The sequence goes on from CAUYQU010060161.1 coordinate 9,842, forward strand.
GCAATATATTCTCTATGAGAGCCTCCAGAAAGCAGCAACCCTACTAAACCTTGATTTCAGTTTTCTGGGCTCCAAACTATGCAAAATTAAGTTTTTGTTGTAAGCCACCTAGTTTGTAGTAATTTGCTTTGGCAGCACTAAGAAACTAATACTAATATAACAATTAAGGCACATAATTGAGAAGTCGCTGGTGTATTTTGCTAGTATTAGCCCATTTCGTGTATTTAATACCAGACATTGAAAAACTTTTGTATTATAAAGAAATTGTTCATTCTGTATTTTTAAGAAATGGATAATATTTCAATATCTATTCTATTCGACTATTTCAGTTCCAGAAAATGCATTTTTACTCTTTAAATTAGATTTAAATAATCAGAAAAAAAAACCCGATAAGTAAATACTTGCAAGTAAATTTCTCCAGTAAAAAAGATCCCCCTGTAAAAGTAGTTTAAATTGCTCAGGTTTTAAATATAAAGATCCATGCATTTAAATTGATTCCAAATGGCCTGGCTTATAGTTATTTTTGCTTGCATTTAGTTGTGAAATGGTGAATTACACATGGCCAGAAGTGAAACACAGATGTTTCTTTGCCAGCTTGAACCATAAAATAAAAAAATCAAAAGGAGTTGAGTGACCTGGTGAGGAATAAAAAGGCTTTGTACATTAAAAATTGTGTTTAGATTTACTGAATGATAAATATTGAATGGAAGCTTATCATCTATAAAATTAATTCCTCAAAATGAGTTTTTGCTCTGATAATCAGTACATACTATATGGTTACTGCTATTAGAAAGGAAACACAAAAATAATGTTTGGGTCACCAGCAGCCGGTCTGATAAATGACATATGTAAGATTCATTCACTGCCTGAAAAGCACTTTTCTATATTTATTAGCTATATTGAAAATCTGTTTTGCCTGGCCATTGACTGATGCTTTAGATAAGTGGTTCTCAACTTTGGTTACACATTGGAATTGCCTAGATGATTTTTAAAATGCTAGGTCTCACTTCTGCAGATTTTTATTTAATCAATACTGGGTGAGAATGTTTTAATATTGCTCATGTGATATTTATAGCCCATAATTAATAAACTAGATGTTAGCATCCTATGGTTACCCTTTCAGCACAACGCTAGAAACATTGAGTGCTCACATTTTGTCTGCTAGTCTTAGCAACTTTATTTAATTTTGAGCACATAGAGAATTTTTCCCCCAATATCAATTTTTTTCTCGGAAAAAGTATAGACCACTTTACAATTAAGAGAATAAATGTATTCATAGGCCTCAAAGGTACTAACTCTATTCTCTTCTAATGTCTGAGATGGATTACAACATTGTGAAATATTCCTTGGGTACAGAATAGCATTGTTTCTCAAAGTATGATCCAAGTACTGTCTGCATTAATAATTCTTTATGAATAAAGGAACAAATAAATACATAAAATTCCTGAACATTTCTCCAGAATTATGGAATCGGGAATTTTGAATTTATAACCTAAAAATATGTATTTTAAAGAAGATTTCCAGGTGATTCCAGTGTATACTAAAGTTTAAATAGATGGTTTTAAGAACTCCATCTTACCTAAGCATTCAAACTGTTCTCTTCTAAATTGAATTTTTAATATTTTGTTATATGAATAAGAGAAATACAGGCTTATGAATCTGAGAAGAAAAAACATACTAAAGAAAATGGCTCAATCAGTTTAGTATTATTAGCTGGTTTCCTCTGAGAAAATGTAGTGTAAAATACTTAGAGGAAGCGAGGTCATGGCCTTCTTTATCTGCATTAATATGGATTTTGGGAAAATGTTTAAATGTACCTAGAGATTGTTGTTAGAACTCTTGACATTTCTATGAGGTAAGTTTTTTCCTAAAAATTTCTGTGTGTAGATAATTTTTATATATGGAATCATTTTCTTTTTTCCAATGACTTATAAACTAACTCCAAAAAAAATCAGAATGTTAAAAAAATATTGAAAATGGAGGCATCTTCAGAGACAGTATAGCTCAAATGAGAGAGAAAAATGACATATACAAAATTAAACTCCAAATTAGAATCCTTTCTAGTTTTTTTTCTACATTGATAATTTATTCTTCTCCTTTCCTGCCTCCTAAAATCAACCTCCAAATTATTTTTGATCTAATTTTTAAATAGCTTGTTTCAGAAAATTTTGGTCAAAGTCACCATTGTCTCTCACTTGGACTACTTAAGGTCTTCAGTTTGCCACAGAATCTCCCTCTGATTCATTCTGCAGATGGTAAACCAGTTATATTTTCTAAAATACAAATTCCATTACTTATTCTTTAGCTTGAATTATTTCAATGGATTTCTATTATCTTAAACCACAAATCCTTCATGTTTATATTACAAGCTCTCTATAATATGGCTCCTACCCTCATTTTCCGTGTTAAAGATGTCATTTTCAGTGTGGACCTACAGAAAAATATTAAAATTTGTGTAGAGAATTATTCTTTATCACAAAAACTGTGGAAACGTGGGCAGTATTACCATTTTTAGATAGTAACTAGAATGTTTGACATCCTTCATGGCATAGAAAGTGCCACATAATGAAAAATTCCTCATAGTTCTTATATTTCTCACTAATTATCATGTAGATTTAAAAAAAACCTGTTTATATGAGCTTATGATATAAATCAGTTTTGTACATGAAAAGCAATTATTCTGGACATGCTGTTGGAATTTGGCAATTTTCCCAGGTAAGCAACTATGGTATAAATCAGTAAAAGATTTACTAAGGTAAAAGATAAACAAGTGTACTAAACATTGTTTACCATTTTGGAAAGTGACAGTCATTGCAAGAAGCCATAGAAACTCATGAAGTTAATTGTCATTCAGGTTAGGGCACTATTCTCGCATGGGATCTGGCATACTGGGTAGGAAGACGGATTTTTATGATTAACTCCAACACCTGGGCACAGTAGGGGGAAAAATTTAGGCTAAAATTCAGTGAGCATGTATGCACTCACCAATAATTTAGTCCAGGTAAAATATATACTAGATGTATGACAATGCCCAAAATATTGATCAGTAATCCACATATTACCCTGGAATTAAAATTCTCCATGATAAAAACTCAAATCTAGGATTCAGAACCATCAGGTATATTAACATTATATAAAATTATCAGGCTGGGTGTGGTAACTCACGCCTGTAATCTCAGTACTTTGGGAGGCTGAGGCGGGTGAATCACCTGAGGTCAGGAGTTCGAGACTAGCCTGGCCAACATGGTGAAACCCCGTCTCTACTAAAACTAAAACAAATTAGCTGGTTACATAGTGGTATGTGCCATTAATCCCAGCTACTTGGAAGGTTGAGGTAGGAGAATCACATGAACCTGGGAAATGGAGGTTGCAGTGAGCCGAGATCATGCCTGTGTGACAGTAATACTCTGTCTCAAAAAACAAAAACTAAATAAAGCAAAATTATCAGAGACAACTTCGTGAAGAAATTGACTTGAGTTGGTACTAGATTTTCTATGATTTGGTTGGCACAGTAGTTGGCAAAAACAAAAGTAGAAAGGAGGAAGAGAGAGACAAAAAATAACAACAAAAATACAATCTTGAAAGTAAGTATTGAGCAAAGTTTAAAATCCGTTTTGTAATATGGAATCATGAAAATATATCCCCACCCAGAAAAGTGTTAACAACTAAAGAAGTATTTTAGTATAATCTTTGTCTTCTAATGGAAGATTCTTTTCCACAGTGTCGAGAGTACCCACGTGGTATAATTCCAGTGATTTGTATTTACATTGTATTTTGTGTTGATTTTTGAAGTTGTATAAAATAGAAGCCCTTTGTAGATTATTAACTCTAAAGGACTTATACTTCTCAGAAGAATAATTCTGTTTCAACTTCTAATGAAAAACTGTTTCTGTCATCTATTCATTTCACATATTTTGTCAAAGGCATATTTAATCATTTATTTCAAGGCTTGATCATTTAAAACTTTAAAATTGATTGCAAATAGAGGTCAGAGTAGAAGGAAGATATATCTTTATCTGTAGAATGCTAATATATTTTATTGAATACATGAAAAATTGCAAATATTTTGAGTTGCATTTAAAAAGAAGGATAAGGTAGTGTTCCTTTGCTTAAATATGCTGCAAATTCAGTACATTTACTGAATGTATTTATATTAATTCACTGTTCATCTCTTTTGGGTGTGGTTGGTGGTATGGAAAAGGGGGTTAAAAATTGCCAAGAAGTTCAGTAAAGGAAGAATGGGTCCTGGTTATAGCGCTCCTGAGCCACGTTCGCCTGTTTTTCTGATTAGGGGAATTTCATGCAAGAGTATATCTATCCCTTTCATAGTGCTTCTCAGAGCCATTTAGGAGTCTGTATTGCAGAAGCAAATCTATTTCTCTAGACCCCTGAGAGCAGCCTCCACAGTTTAGATTTCCTCTAAAATATGGAGTTTGTTGGAAATAGAGTTTATTGATAAGTTCTACTTACTCTTAATTTCTATGCAGAGAGTAAGCTCTGAATTGCATTTACGGCATAAAAATTGTACTAAAATTCTAATTAAAACTTAACAATTATGTTTTACTTCTGTTTTTCAATTGGCTGTAAATCACTGATGGTAGTCTTCTGAGTTCTTATCAAGTTTACAGATTTAGGCAAATAATGAGTTTGACTTATAATAGTCGACTCCTATCATCTGTTTTTGTCAGTCCTGGTGAAACAAATTATACTAATTATATTTCCAAATGAAAGTTTTATGTGCGATTTTATTCTTTCTTGAGTTATACAATTAAGATGTGGTTTTTCCCTTTCCAAGTCATAACATCACTTTATTTTGTCCACAAGTTGGTCTGCCAGCCTTATACCCTTTATAGGTTCCTCTTTTCTCCCAGCTTCCACTATGTCCTATTTATGCCGTGTAATAAAACATAGTGAAAAACAACGCAGGTTTTTCATAATCCAAAATAACACATAGATTGATTACTAGCTGTATGGCCTTTATAAAATATTTTAGCACCTCAATTTTCTCATTCATAAAATGAGAAGGAAAACATTATAGAATTTGTCTATATGTTATAATGATTCAAGGACATAATGCATATATGAAGCTTAATATGGTACCGGATAAGTTAAAATAGACACAAGAGATGTTGTTGTTGTTATTGTTAATGATGATGTTATGAATTTCACATAATTTCAATAAATCTAGTCAGTCTTAAATTTTTCAACTGAAATTTTTTTCACAAACTGTAATTACATGCATTTATATAGACTCTAATACTCAAATAAACACAACTTTTAGCCTTTGCCTTCATTTCTTAGTAATTTTTGCTGGTAATGGCAAAGTATCTTTTACTAAATAGACATGTTTGGCTATGCTTGTTTTTATGTAAAACATACAGACAAGTGGCAAGCTATATGTTACAAGAGCTTACAGAATTACATCAATAAGGATATTTACTCACAAATGTGTCTAATGATTTACAACTGTAATATTGTTGCATGTTAAAATATCAGGCTGTGGCAGTAAGACAAGAATAGATTATTTATGCCAGAAATTCTTACCTGTTAGATTTTAAGAACTCATTTCCAAGGAAAAGTAAGCATAATGAATCCCTACCTAATAATAATTTCACTTTTTGGACTTTTAATATAAAAAGTGGTTTAAAAAGTACTATAAATTTATTAATAATTTTAATATAATTTATTATTTATTCCATGACATAGCAGGGTTTAAATAGTTATGGTAAGAATATGTTTGGTCATGCACGTATTCAGGCAGGCTTAAGGAACATTTCACAAGCCAAATTTGCAATTGTTATAGACTCCCAATAGTTATAGACTATTAACTTTGTCACTAGGAATATTCTGTCCAAAGCATTAGTAGATGCCCTTTACTTATTTACATTATCACAGTCTTTTTTCGAAAACTGAACTCCCCTCTAACCAGGATAACTCAAACAGAAACAAAAATGAATAAATTTAAAAATTAAGTAATAAGCAACAGAAAATTTTGCTTCATATTCAAATAACTACTTTAGGAAACAGAAAAACACTTTTTTTTTTTTAATCATTTTGGATTAAAAAAATTCTGTCCCAATAGAATGCTTAAACTTTTACTCCTTAAACCAAATAGGAGTCAGCAAAAATGTCAATGATTTGCATTAAAAGTCATTAATAAATATAAATATGTTCTCTATTTATGCAAAAGAATAAAAAGGGACAGGTTTTTTAGTAGTCCATATTTATTTATGTATTTACTTAAGACAGGGTCTCACTCTGTTGCTCACGTTGGAGTGGAATGTCACAACCATGGTTCACTGCAACCTCAAACTCCAGGGCTAAAACAGTCCTCCTGTGTCATCTCCTGAATAGTTGGAACCAAAGGCGCATGCCACCATGACAAGCAGCAAAATAATTCTATAAATGCTCTTAGGCCAAGTGTAAGACTCTCATCTTACAATTATTTACATTTGAATATGACTCATAAACGTTTCACATATCAGTTACTTGTAGACATTCTTCTGACTGAAGATATTTATTCAGAATTACACAATTAAGAGTTCAATTATTGTCTAAATTATTGTCTTTCTAATAGATATTTGGTATGCAACAGATTTTTAATATTTTATCTTTTAAACTATGCATAGACTATATTCAGTCTACTTTTAACTCTACATAGAACAAATGCTGGGCATAAATAAAACCTCTCTAGATTTCAAAATATAAAAATCCTACAGATTAAGCACAGATATAAATCAAATTTTAATCACATAGCTTAAATAAATAAAATGTAATAGCATCACAAATATGGTCATTTATATTTGTTCATTAAGTATCCTACAGGTATTGGTATGCATCCTTGGATACCAAGATAGGTGGACGCTCAAGTCCCTGATACGAAATGCTGTAGTATTTCCATATAACCTATGCACACTCTCCCATTTACTTTAAATTATTTCTAGATCTCTTATAAGAGCAAATACAATGTAAATGCTACATAAAGAGTTGCTACACTGTATTATTATTTATATTTTTATTATTGCATTGGTATTATTATTTATTTTAATTTCTTTTTAAATCCAGTTTTTGTGGGCACACCTAGATGTATATATTTATAGAGTACATGAGATATTGGTACATATTTATACCAAGATGTATATATTTATAGAGTACATGATATTCTTTTGCAATGCAAAAGAATCACATCATGGAAAATGGGGTTTCCACCTCATGAAGCATTTATCCTTTGCATTACAAACAATCCAATTATATGTATTTAATTATTTTTAATTGTACAATTGAATTATTACTGATTATACCAATCCTGCTGTGCTGTCAAATATTAGGTCTTATTCATTATTTCTAACTATATTGTTCCTACCCATTAACCATCTCCAACTTCCTCCCCAACCCCTAACTACCCTTCTCGGCCTCTAGTAACCATCCATCTACTCTCTATGTGAAGAGTTCAATAGTTTTGATTTTTAGATCCTACAAGTAAGTAAGAACATGCAATGTTTGTCTTTTTGTTCCTGGCTTGTTTTACTTAACATGATGACCTCCAGTTCCATCTATGTTGTTACAAATGACAGGGTCTCATTCTTTTTTTTGACTGAATAGTACTCCATTGTATGCATGTAGCACATTTTCTTAATCTATTCATCTGTTGATGGACACATAGACTGCTTCCAAATCTTGGCTATTGTGAGCAGTGCTGCAAAAACATAGGCATGCAGTTATCTCTTAGACATACTGACTTCCTTTTTTAGGGGTATATACCCAGCAGTGAGACTGCTGGACCATATGGTAGCTCTGTTTTTAGTTTTTTGAGAAACCTCAAATCTTTTCTCCATGGTGGTTGTAACCGGTTTACATTCCTACCAACAGTGTATGAGAATTCTTTGTTCTCCACACCCTTACCAGCATTTGTTACTGCCTATTTTTGGATAAAAGCTATTTTAGCTTGGATGAGATATCTCACTGTAGCTCTGACTTCCACTTACATCTCTCTCTGATGACCAATGATGATGAACATCTTTTCATATGCATGTTTATCATTTGTATGTTTTCTTTTGAGAAATTTCTATTTAAACTTTTTGCCCATTTTGAATCAGATTATTAGTTTTTTAAATCAAGATATGTTTGAACTACTTACATATTCTGGTTTTTAATCCCTTGTCTTGTTTGTAACTATTTTCTCCCATTCTATGGGTTATATCTTCACTTTATTGACTGTGTCCTTTGCTGTGCAGCTTTTTACTTAATGTGATCCAATTTGTCCATTTTTGCTTATGTCGACTGTGCTTATGGGGCATTCGAGAAATTTCTGCTCAGACCAATGTCCTGGAGAGTTTCTCCCATGTTTTCTCATAATAATTTCATAGTTTGAGGACTTAGATTTAAATCTTTAATCTATTTTGTTTTTATTTTTGTGAATGCTGAGAAGTAGGGTTATGGTTTCACTCTTTGGGATATAGATACTCAGTTTACCCGGCACCATTTATTGAGACGACTGTCTTTTCTCCAGTGTATGTTCTTGCAACCATTGTCAAAAATGAGTTCACTCCCTTTTCATTGGATTTGTTTCTGAGTTTCTTATTCTGTTCCACAGGCCTGTGTGTCTGTTTTTACGCCAGTACAATGCTGTTTTGGTTAGAGTAGCTCTGTTCAATAATTAAAGTCAGCTAATGTGATTCTTCCAGGTTTGTTCTTTTTGATCATGATAGTTTTGACTATTCTGAGCCTTTTGTCATTTCATATATATTTTTTTCTGTTTCTGTGAGGAATATCATTGGTATTTTCATAGGGATTGTATTGAATCTGCTCTGCATTATATGGATATTTTAACAATATTGATTCTTCCAATCCATTAATATGGAATATCTTTCCATTATTTGTATCCTCTTCAATTTCTTTCATCAGCGTTTTATAGTTTTTATTGTAGTGATTTTTCAATTCTTCTATTATTCTAAGTATTTAATTTTATTTGAGGCTACTGTGAATGGGATCACTTTTGATTGCTTTTTTAAGATTGTTCACTGTCAGCATATAAAAATGCTACTTATTTTTGTATGTTGATTTTACATCCTGCAACTTTACTGAGTTTATCTATTCTAATAGTTTTATTTGTGGTGTCTTTAGGTTTTTTTCAAAATATAAGGTTATATAGTCTGAAAACAATGATCATTTTTATGACTTTCCAAGATGAATAAACTTTATTTATTTCTCTTATACGATTACTCTAGCTAGGACTTCCACTACTATGTTGAATAACAGTGTAAAAGTGGACATTCTTGTCCTTTTTCAGATCTAATTGGAAAGGCTTTCAGGTTTTCCAATTTCGTATAGTAGCTGTGGCTCTGTCATCTATGGCTTTTACTATGTTGAGGTATGTTCCTTCTATACTCAGTTTGCTGAGGGTTTTTATTATGAAAATAATGTCAAATTTTATGAAATCCCTTTTCCACATAGATTGAAATAATCATATGATTTTTGTCCTCCATTCTGTTGATACGATGTTCCACACTGATTGTCTTGCATATGTGGAGCCATTCTTGCGTCCCTGAGACAATCCTGCTTGGTCATGATGAATGATCTTTTTAATACATTGTTGTATGTGGCTAGCTAGTATTTTGTTGAGGATATTTGCATACATATTCACCAGCGATATTGGATGGCAGTTTCCTGATTTTGATGTTTCTTTGTCTGATTTTGATATCAGGGTAATACTTGCCTCATAGAATGAGTTTGGAAGTACTCCTTTCTCTTCTATTTTTTTTGAGCAGTTTGAGCAGGATTGGTATTAGTTATTCCTTAAGGATTTGGTAGAATTCAGAAGTGAAGCCTTTAGGTCTTGGGCTTTTTTTTTTTTTTAACTGGGAGACATTATTACGGCTTTGATCTCATTACTTGTTATTGGCCTGTACAGGTTTTGGATTTCTTTGTAGTTCAATTTTGGTAGCTGGCATGTGTCTTGAAACTTGTCCATTTCTTCTAGATTTTTTAATTTATTGGTTCATAGTACCCACTAATGATCCTTTGAATTTCTGTAGTATGTATTGCAGTGTCTCTTTTTTAACTCTGATATCATTTATTTGAGTGTTGCCCAAGACCCTTCTCTTTAGAGTTGCAAGTTCTCCCAGGCCCCAGGCATGTTCAGAGATGCTGTCTGGGAGCCAGGGATTGGAGTCAAATATCTCAGCGGTTTACCTAATATTTTGGCTAAGCTGGCACTCACACCATAATACAAAGTCCTTCCTGCTATTCCCCCCACTCTTTCTACAGCAGAAGGACCTCTCCCTATGGCTGCCACTACCACCAGAACACAGAGATTCTACCAGGGCACCAACAATGCTAACTTAAAGCCCAAGTATTCCTCAGTCAGGTTGTGGTGAATATTGCCAGGCCTAAGATTCACCCTTTAGGGCAGTGGGCTTCCTCTGGCCCAGGACTGATTCAAAATGCTGTCCAAGAGTGCAGGCCTGGATTCAGAAACCCAAAGAGTTTGCTCATTGCTCTAATCTTCTGTGGCCAAACTGGTACTAAGGTGCAATAAAAAGTTGCTTTACTTTTCCCTCTGCTTTTTTCAAACGGAATGAATCTTTCACCACAGCTTGTAATGTACTGTATCACATCTATAAATAGGAAGTCTCAGGACCCAATGTCTATAGCACACTACCTGGGTTTTGCTGCTGGTTATTCATAGCCCAAGAGTTCTTAAGTCAGCAAATGATGAGTCCTGCCAGAACTGGGCCCTTCCCTTCAAGACAGAGTGTTCTATTTGGCCTAGAGTGTATCTAGAAATGTCATAGAAGAGCTGGGGCCTGAAATGGGGGGCCTCACAACTTTGCCCAATGTGCCATCTTATTGTGGGTGAGCTGGTATCCAAGATGCAATTCAAAGTCTCCTTACTCTCCACTCTCATCTCCTGAAGCAGAAGTAAAGAGTTACTTTTGCTGCTGCCAGTTTCACTACCTCGGGTTGAGGGAGGGATGGTGCAAGCACTCCCTTTGCTGCACCAGCTAGTGTCTCCCTGGGTAACATGTCACCATAATCCACTGGCTCTAAGCCCAGCCTACCACTAACAGTTGCCTAGGAATTACAGGCTGTGTTTCCTAGACTGTCTTTCAAGTTTACCTAGGACCCAAGAGCCCCTCAGCCTGCAGTGGTGAGGCTTGTCAGAAAACTCAAGTTCCAAATGCTGGAATGGTTGATTTTCCTCTACTAAGGGCTGGACCAAATGTTCTCTCCATGGGGGGAGGGAGGGCACTAGCTGTGCCCAGTATGACTTTATTCTCTGATATGGAAGAACAGTAATCAGATCAATATAAAGTTCCCCCCGTCATTGCACTGTCTCTTCCCAAAGTGCACAGATTCTATCTCCTTTCCATGCTGCATGGTCGCTGATGGGGGATGAGGGAGGGGTGGCACCTGCAATTTAGGAGTCTCTCTTCTGTCCTTCTTGATGCCTGTTTCAGCGATATGCAGTTAAAACCAAGTACCATGGTTGCTCACATGTTTTTGTTTGTTTCTCGTGATGGTGCTTCTTTTCTGTGTGTAGTTAATAAAATGTGGTGTTCCAGCTGGGGCAGGTAATGGGTAGGGGTAGAGGATAGGGAAGAATGGTGCAGGCTTTTATTTTTCCATCGTGCTCTGTCCCTCACATTGGTGTCATTTATATATTTATTCAGGAATATTTTTCATCTGCAGTTGAATCCATGAATTCAACCTGTACGTGGAACCTGTAGATATGGACGGTTAACTGTATTAACACAGTATAATTTTAAAGACTCCAAATACTTTTTCCTTGATAAGGTATTTGGCATTTAAGTATAATCTTTTGAAACCTCTATATAAGCCCAGACATAAGGGGAAAATAATAAATGACTTTAGTAAGTCAATGACATGTTGAGTAGAAAAATTGCCCAACCAACTCTGACTCATAAAATCATGAAACATAATAAAAATATTGTTTTAAGCTACTGAGACAATCTATTGTGTTTGCCGAAGCTGCCAGAACTGTTATCCAGAAAGTGCAATTGTATCTTAGACTAAATCCCAAGTTCAATCATGATTTTCAAGATGCTGCAGCAAAGGAGAAATTTTGGAAAGCATCCACTCCAGCTCTTGCTCATGCCAAGGGATTTTATGGGAATTTCGGAAATGAGATAATGGAGAGTGAAAGTGTACATGCAGTTTCAGAAGTCTGGGGTTGAGAGAATAAAGACAGAGATAGGAGCATCATGTAATCTTGGGCTAATGATTAATTAGGCCTGAGTCTTAGTAAGTGGAAAGTCATTGGGCATGAGAAATTTTCCAGGAGCATTGCCATTTCCATTGGACACCTGAAAAACTCCTACTCATTATTCAGTTGCTGAGCCTAAATGCTCTGGAAAGGATGGGGAAAGTATATGAATTTCAGCAGAGGCTTAGATGCAGAGGAAAAGCTGATCTATCTGAAGAGTCTCACTGTCTCAGTGAGGAAGTCACACATGTGAAGACTTCATCAACAAAGAAAGATACAAATGTGGGTGTCTCGGCGGACTTTAAAGAGTTAGATGCTAACACTTTGGAAGCAGTAGAAATGGTATTTATTTATTTATTTATTTATTTATTTATTTATTATACTTTAAGTTCTGTGATACATGTGCAGAACGTGCAGGTTCGTTACATAGGTATCCATGTGCCATTGTGATTTGCTGCATCCACCCCCCGCCCATCATCTACATTAGGTATTTCTCCTAATGCTATCCCTCCCCAATCTATTTCTTGCCTAGCCCCCACCCCCTCAACAGGCCCTGGTGTGTGATGTTCTCCTCCCTGTGTCCATGTGTTCTCATTGTTCAACACCCACTTGTGAGTGAGAAGTGGTGTTTGGTTTTCTGTTCTGTCAGCTTGCTGAGAATGATGGTTTCCAGCTTCATTCATGCCCCTGCAAAGGAAATGAACTCATCCTTTTTTATGGCTGCATGGTATTCCATGGTATATATGTGCCACATTTTCTTTATACAGTCTGTTATTGATGGGCATTTGGGTTGATTTCAAGTCTTTACTATTGTAAACAGTGCCCCAATAAACATACACATGTGTCTTTATAATAGAATGATTTATAATCCTTTGGGTATATACCCAGTAATGGGATTGCCGGGTCACACGGTATCTCTATTTCTAGGTCCTTGACAAATCGCCACACTGTCTTATACAATGGTAGAACTAATTTATACTCCCACCAACGGTGTAAAAGCATTCCTATCTCTCTACATCCTCTCCAGCATCTGTTGTCTCCTGATTTTTTAATGATCGCCATTCTAACTGGCGTGAGATGGAATCTCAGTGTGGTTTTGATTTGCATTTCTACATTTAAAAGATAATGATGGTGATGATTATGGATTATTAAGTCCCATTATCACTACCACCATTAACATCATAGCTCCATGGAGGTTATTTAGCCCTTCAGATCTTAGATAAAACCAAAAAACTCAATGAAGAAAATAAAAATAAACTCTGACTACAATTAAAAAAAAATTAGAATGGTTGACTGTCCCCTAATACAAATCATGTTACATTTCATCCTCTAGTTTACATACGGATTACAGATAGAATTTAGTTTAATTATTTTTTAAAAAATGAAGTACATACATTTTTAGAGGTTTTCTTTATTATTAGAATTTCAGTAAATTTATGACTATTAGTAGATTTCAACACAAGTTAATGAATATGCTGTTTTTAAAGTTTTATTTGACCATAGTTTAGGTGTTGACTATTTCAGAGTCAAATATAAAAGGCCTTATTTTAGAATTAGCCAGCTCCCTAAGAATGTAGTTAATTTTCATCATTTTAACTGTTATAATAAAAACATATTTGTCTTCTGTTTCTTGAGATATGAATATAAACTATTAATTTACATTCACTTATCTTCATGCATAACGGCTGTTCTTAATCACCTTTCCCCAAATCCTGCTGTCACAGAGATGGAAAATGGCCTAAAACATTTTTAGTCTCCATGGATGACTTAAAATTATCAAATGACCTAGAGGCAAAACAACATTCTATCACTAAACCCAAGGAGTCACTAACCTTTGTTTTAGCATAATGAAGTAATAGAATTTACTTTCCTTGCTAAGAGTGCAATAAAATTCATTTATCTGACATATTGGGAAATGTTTCATTTATATTTTTATTTTCTTTGTTTTATGAGAACACAATTGAATTCTAGAAGACAATAAATGGCCTGAAAATAATTGTTTTCAAACTATTCATAATGATTCTATGAGAAGTCAGAATTATGTATAAGACAAAGATTAACCCCAGACTGCATAATGTATCAGGGCAATGTCTTTCTGTTTGCATTTACTCTCTATGTACGTCTTCTCTTATCCTTGTCTACCAGTTTTCTAGATTTTTTTGGGGGGGGGGGGGTGGAGTCTTGCTCTATCACCCGGGCTGCAGTATAATGGCGTGATCTTGGCTCTCTGTAATCTCCGCCTCTGGAGTTCAAGCAATTCTCTTGCCTTAGCCTCCCAAGTAGCTGGTACAGGCACCTGCCCTCGTGGCCAGCTGGTGTATTTGTATTTTTTAGTAGAGACGGGGTTTTACCATGTTGGTCAGGCTGATCTTGACCTCAGGTGATCAGAGCTGGGATTACAGGCCTGAGCCACTGAGTTGGGCTCCAGTTTTCTAGATTTTAAAACTACTTCTAGACTTCCCATTATAGCAGTTCCTGAGTGAGGAATATGCCATGGTTTTGATATTTTCCTTTCTTAATTTATTTAACTTGGTTTGTGTTCAGGATCTGCTCAGAAACAGATTGTTGTTCTTAAGATACCAAAGGGTAAGAAAATGCTGCCTTTCTTTGCTGAGATAATGTTTGCAATTCAAGTGCTACCTTAAAAGGAATGAATTTTATGGGAACCTGCGGCAAAATACTATAGGGAAAACTTTATAAATACAGACCAGCTTTTTCATTTTGTTTCTATTTTCAATAAGAGGATAAAAAAGTAGTATGTGGAATACTAGTAAGTAATAGTAAAAGAATATATAGCTGGTAGTTTTACCATGACATTATTTATTGCAGATTTTTTCTTTCCCAATGAATTTGTGTACCAAATATCCTCAAACCTAGATTTATTGCTCCTTTAAACATTTAGGAAACAACTTTGAATTTTTATCCTGTCAAATTATATACTTTTACAAAAAGATCCCACAAGTTGTACATATATTATGAGTTAGACTAAGTAAAATGTTACAAGGTTGAAAAGTTCTACTTTAAATGTAAGTGTTAGTATCTTAAAATAATATTTGTTAGTAGTTACTAGATGCTTGAGAAAGGCAAGCCTTTTTTAAATTAATTTACTCATGTCTTACTTTTTTTCACGGGCTTTATTTTTTAGCCACCTATCCTTAGAAAGATATTGCTATATTTAAAGAAAAAGAAACACTAACTGTGATAAACCAATTTATTTATATAATACAAACTCTATTACCTTTGGCTTAGAAGATAAGAAAATTAATAATTGGGGGATATATAATAATGCTGATATAATACCCTTCTATCAAAAGCAAAAACCAAATTTAAAAAACCCACAAGAAACTACATTAAACTCAGTAACAAAAAGATAACAGAAAAACAAAAAAAATTGACTCTTTAGATAAAATGTTGCTAGTTTTAACATTTAAACTTCACCTCAAACTTAATATGTTTAAAAAGAAATTTGATTTTCTTCTTGCACACCCACCCACATCTGCTCCTTTTTGCCTTGCCCATCTTGGAAAATGACATTAGTTTTTCCATTGTTATTTAAACTTAAATCCCATAAACTGTTTTTGAAAATGTTCAGTCATACTGTGTATTCAGTTTCTGAGCAAGTCCTGCTCATTTCATCTTCAAAATATTTCTTCAGAATATTTCCATTGATTCTGCCCTCTTCCATACCACTGTCAGCTTTCGTAAACTAGGCAATGTCTTCCTAATGACACAGTTTCAAATCCTTTTCACCTACAGACACTTTTTCAGTCAGCAGCTGAACTGATCATTCATAATTGTACATCAGATCACACCAGTCCTCCACTCAAATCTCCTGAGCCTGCTTATCTACTCACAGCTAAAGGCAAATTTTATTACACCAAGGAGGCACTGCAGGACCAAACACATACCTACTCTTCCAACCTTGTCTCCCATATGCTTCTAGATTATTCACTTTATTTGCCACACCTATTTCTGACTTATCTTTTGATAAGCCAAGATAGTTCTGACTTCAGGTTTTGCACTTTATTTCTTCTTTGCCTGGAATGTTTATTTCCCCATGAAGCTCATGTTCTTACTATATTCAGAATTCTATTCAACTATCATCTATGGAGAGAGAATCTGATCATCCCATGAAAAATTTTCTAGCCCTTGGTCTGCTTTGTTTTCTATAAACAATTTATTGTCCTATTACATTTTTCTATATTTATTTGCCTATTATTTGCATCCTGGGCAAGGACATAAACTGTGTGAGAGATTTTAGCTAGCAAGTCCTTCTTTCCTACACTAACAAATAAATTGCAGTAGACATTCCCTATCTAATGCATCAGAAAGTTTCCAGGCCTACAGACTTTCATTTCAGTACTTCATAGAAAAATTAATTTGGATGAGACAAAATATTTTATTATATTTTAATCTGCATGTTTTATCTTTAATTTCAGGTGTAAAGAAAATATTAATATTTATTTCAAAAAACTTATTTGTGTCTTATTACTTCAATAGAAATAATGGTAAGAGTGATTCATTTTTTTAGCTGAGAGGATAGATAACATGACTCAAGAGATGATAATGCTGGGTATAATATTTATAAATTAGGCTCGTTATCTGATAAATATAAAATCTTTGGATATAAATTTGAAAAATTCTGCAGTAGATGTTCAGGAACATTAGTATCAGCAGACAAAGAAAACTGAACTTCTTACACAGGTACTTGGAGAAGATACATTTCAGTGCTTGTTAACAACCAAAGTGTGAGATTTAGCTCCAAACAGTGTAAAGTTTCAAAAGACAACCAACATCTCAGACAGATTTTCTCAGTAGAGGATCATCTTACCCACCAAAGAATCTTCAACAGTGTTTGCAGACATCTTAAATGGTTGCAAATTGGGGAAGTGTGCCACTTGACATTTAATGCATAGAGGCCAGGTGTATTAGTCGATTTTCACAGTCCTATAAAGAAATATCCAAGATTGAGTAATTTTCAAAGGAAAGAGGTTTAATTGGCTCAGAGTTTCACATGACTGGGGTGGCCTCAGGAAACTTACTGTCATGGTGGAAGGCAAAGGAAAAGCAAACACATCCTTCACAAAGCACCAGGAAAGAGTGGACAACAGGGAAAACCACAACTCATAAAACCATCGGATCTTGTGAGAATTTTTTCACTATCATGAAAACAGGAAGGGGGAAACCATCTCCATGATCCAAATGCTTCCTACCAGGTCTCTCCCTCAACACGTGGGGATTACAGTTCAAGATAAGATTTGGATGGAGACACAAAGCTAAAACATATCATTCAACCTCTGGCCTCTCTGAAATCTTATGCTTTTTTCACATCTCAAAACCAAGCATGCCTTCCCAACAGACCACCAAAGTCTTAACTCATTACAGCCTTAACCCAAAAGTCCAAATCCAAAGTCATCTGAGACAAGGCATGTCACTTCCACCTATGGGCCTGTAAAATAAAAAACAAGTTATTTACTTTGAAGAATCAATGAGGGTACAGGCATTGAGTAAATGTTCCCATTCCAAATGGGAAAATTGGCCAAAACAAAGAGACTACAAGCCCCATACAAGCCCAAAATCTAGTGTGGCAGTAAGTAAATATTAAATCTTCAAAATAACTTCCTTTAACTCCATGTCTCACACCCAGGGCATGCTGGTACAAAGGGTAAACTTCCAAGGCCTTGAGTAGCTCTGCCTCTGTGGCTTTGAAGGGTTTGGCCTCTACAGCTGCTCTCATGGTCTGGTGTTGAGTGCCTATGGGCTCTTTAGGTGCACAGTGCAAGCTGTTGGTGGATCGACCATTCTTGGGTCTGGAGGATGGTGTCCCTCTTCTTATAGCTCCACTAGGTAGTGCTCCAGTGGGGATTTTGTGCCGGTGTTCCAACTCCATATTTCCCTTCTGCACTTCCCTAACAGAGGTTCTCCATGAAAGCTGTGCCCCTGCAGCAGACTTTTGCTTGGATATCCCAAGAATCACTTGAATAATTGAGGGTCCCAAACGTCAATTACTGACTTTTGTGCATCCACAGGCCCAAAACCAGGTGGAAGCTGCCTAGGATTGGAGGTTGCAACTTCTGAAGCAAAGGTCTGAGCTGTACCTTGTCCCTTTAGCCATGGCTGGAGCTGAAGTGGCTGAAAGGTAGGGCAACAAATCCCGAGGCTGCACACAGCAATGGGGCCTTGGGCCCTACCCACAAAACAACTCTTTCCTGCTAGGCTTCTGGGCTTGTGATGGGAGGGACTTTCATGAAGGTCTCTGACAAGCCCTGAAACATTTCCCTTTGTCTTGGTGATTAACATTTGGCTTCTTGTTACTTATGCACATTTCTGCTGCTAGTTTGAATTTCTCCCCAGAAATGGAATTTTCTTTTCTACTACATAGTCAGGCTGCAAATAATTCAAATAATTATTCTCAATCACCTCTTGAAGTTTCTGCTTAGAAACTTCTGCCAGATATCCTAAATCATCTCTCTCCAGTTTAAAGTTCCGCAGATCTCTAGAGCAGGGGAAAAATGCTGCCAGTCTCTTTGCTAATGCATAGCAAGAGGAGTCTTTACTCCAGTTCCCAGTAAGTTCCTCATCTCCATCTGAAATCACCTCAACCTGGACTTCATTGTCCATATCACTATCTGTATTTTTGTCAAAACCATTCAACAGGTCTCGAGAATGTTCTAAGCTTCCCCAAATCTTTCTGTTGAAGGACTTTGTTAGAGGGACTTCCTAGGGCCGGCTAGGGGCCTTTGTTTCCACTTTCCCGCCTCTGGCAGGCCAGGTAGGGCTTTTGTTTCCATTATTCCCCCTCTGGAAGGCTAGGTAGGGGTTTTGCTTCCACTTTCCCACCTCTTGCAGGCTAGGTAGAGGCTTTGTCTCTGATTTTTCCGCCTCTGGCTCTTGGAGGTGGGGGCTCTGTGACTAGGAGTTGTAAAATAGTAGCTAATCTGGTAAAGGATTCAGTGGTCAATTGAAAGAATAACTAAAACTTTTCATACACAAATGACATGATTGTCTTTTTACAAAATCTAAAAGAATCAATAAAAAATTTTGGAGTTAATAAGCAGTTATAGAAAGGTTGTAGGATGCAAAGTTAATATATAAAATGAGATTTTTAAATACCAACAATGAGTAAGTATAATTTGAAATTAAAATTATAATTCAATTTATATTCACACTCTTCAAAATAAAAGTTAAATTCTAACAACATTTTTATAAGGAAAATTACAAAACACTGATGAAAGAAATTAGATAACAATAAATGAAGAGTTATTCCTTGTTAGTGAATAAGAAAATGAAATATTGTCTAGATGTCAGTATTTCCCAACTTGATCTCTAGATTCAATGCAATCTCAATCAAAAATCACAGCAGGTTATTTACTGGATATTGATATATTTATTCTAAAGTTTATATAGGGAGGCAATATAGTCAACACAATATTGAAACAGAATAGAGTTAGAGGACTGACATTACTGAACTTCAATACCTAATGTAAAACAATAGTAATCAAGATAGTCACCATTACCAATGTGATACTGGTAAAATAGATAAATAAACAAATAAAACAATGGAAATGAACAAAGAGCCCAAAAATGGATGTAAATAAATATAGTCAACTGATATTTGACAAAAAAGCAAAGGTAATACCATGGAGAAAAGATTATCTTTCAAACAAATGGTTCTGTTTAAATGTTAAATGATTCTGACACGTGGACATCCAATGCAAATAAAATAACTTCACACAGACCCTATATCCTCTGCAGAAATTAACTCAAAATTGCCCCCAGAGCTAAACGCAAACTACAAAACTATGAAACTCCTAGAAAATAACATTGGAGAAACTCTAGATGACCTTGGGCTTGACTATTACTTTTTACACACAACATTGTTTAGATAGCATAACAATCCATGAAAACAAGAACTGACAAGCTACACTTCACTAAAATGTCTGCTTTGTGAAAAACACAAGAGAATAAAATGACAATCCACTGACTGGGAGAAAATATTTTCAAAAGTCATATCTGACAAAGGACTGTTATCCAAAATGCACAAAAAACTTCTAAAACAAAAAGAAAACAACCTAATATAATATGCATCAAAATTTTAATAGAAATATAATCAAAGAAGATATACCAATAGCAAACAAACATAGTTAAAGATATTCCATGTAATTTGTCATCATAGAAATGCAAGTTAAAATGACAAAAAGATACCATTACACTGCTATTAGAATGCTCAAAATCCAAAACACAGACAATATGAAATGCAGGAGAGAATGTGAAGTAATAGAGACTCTCATTCATATCTGCTGGGAATGCAAAATGGTACAGCCACTTCAAAATGCACTTTGGCCATTTCTTATAAAACTAAACATACTCAGTATATAATTCATAAATCATCATCTTAGATATTTACTTAAAGGAGTTGAACACATGTCCACAGAAAACCTGCACATGGATATTTGCAGTCGTTTTCATCATCATAGCCAAAACATGAAAGCAACCAAGATGTTCTTCAGTAGGTAAATGGATAAATAAACTCGAGTACATCAGTCAATGGAATATTACTCAATGCTAAAAAATGAGCTATCATGCTGTGAAAAAGTAACGAAGAAACTTAAATACACATAAGTGACAAAAGTCAATCTGAAAAGATTATATGCTGCGTGATTTCCACTACGACATTCTGAAAATGGAAAACTGCGAAGACAGGAAAAAGATCAGTGAATGTCAAGGAGCAAGAGTGAAAGAGTGGAATGTATAGTTAGAGCACAAAAAATTCTTAGGGCAATGAAAATAATCTATGACTCTATAATGGCGGATACATATCTTTATACATTTTTCCAAACTCATCTAATGTAGAACATCCAGAGGGAACCCTAATATGGACTATAGTCTCCAGGTGATAACGATGTACCTGTAAGCTCATCAGTTGTAGCAAAGATACCACTTTGATGGAGGATGTATGTTGAATGTGGGAAAAGTTATGCATATGTTGGGAGAGGAAATATATAGGAAATCTCCATGCTTTTCTATTTTACTTTGAACCTAAACTTGCTCTTGAAAATTTTTTCAAAAAAATAAATAGAATAAATCCTCTCCGATTCAACAATGTGTGGACCAAAACATGTATGTCTGTGATTCAGAGTCATTTGTGAATTAGCGACCTTTGCTTTGATTACTGGCTTTGCCATAAAATAAACATGTCTGGGCAACTGTACCCCAGTTTCAGCATGTGGTCAAGGGAATCGCCTGCTGTATATATGCCTTGAGCTATTCTGTTTTATTTTTCTTTTATTAAACAAATAATAATTCTGACAGGAGAGAGTGCAGACAAGATAGTAATCTTGTGGAGTTCATTCACCAGAGGACAGCTGAGCTTTTAGTCAGTGTAAGCACATTATGATCCACGGATACCTACAGCAATGTCAGCATTGCTAAAAAGTGCTTTTATTCATAAGAATCACATTGTTTTGTTTGTTTGATCATCTGATTTTCAAGGAATTTCAGTTAATGAAAAAAATAATCATTTTATACAATGTTTTTTCGGTTTCCAAATCCATGTGATTGGTCCAGAGAGAGCGTAAGATTATGCCGGGCATGGTGGCTCATGCCTGTAATCCCAGCACTTTGGGAGGCTGAGGCGGGTGGATCACAACGTCAAAAGATCGAGACCATCCTGGCCAACATAGTGAAACCCCATCTCTACTAAAATATAAAAACTAGCTGGCTGTGGTGTTGTGCGTCTGTAGTCCCAGCTACTCGGGAGGCTGAGGCAGGAGAATTGTCTGAACCCAGGAGGCGGAGGTTGCAGTGAGCCGAGATCATGCCACTGCACTCCAGCCTGGCGCCTGGCGACAGAGCAAGACTCTGTCTCAAAAAAAAAAAAAAAAAAAAAAAAAAAACAGATTATGCTGAACCAATGAGTCTCTTCACCAGGATTCTGAAATTAAGAGAAAGGGAACATTTATCTTGCATTAAAGGTTAGGAGCTGTTAGAAAGGCCAAAGAACCACTAAGCAAGAGAAGAGAAAAGAATGAGAGGAAAAAAAGTATAGAGGCAAGCATGGGAGGATGTAGGATCTTTGACTTTTTCCTTTTTAACTCAATGTCCATTCAAATACTTAGTCCTAACTAGATAGGTAACATATATTTAAAATAAATTAATGAATGAATCATATAAATTACCATGCATAACTTATATTATAAAAATTATAATGCATAACTTTTGCTTTACCTCATCATAATCAAAAATTTCCTTTCTTTTTTTCCTTTTCAAGAACCTTATTTGCTATACAGAACCAATTCCATATGTTTTAGCTGTGGTGCATTCACGTTCCACTGCTGATCATTGACAAAAGCACATGATCCAGGCCAGGTTAATGAGAAGATTTTGTCTACCCGTAAACAGAATTTTTCTCAGTAAGAGTTTCAGGTTCAAAATAGTTTGGACCAAGCAGAATCAGGTTATTCACTAAGAATTGCTGCATTAATAGACAGCAATAAACGTGCTAATTTAGCTCTAGCTGAGGTATTTGTTACTTGTAAACAGAACCAGTCTGAGAATACAGTGTTAGTTGGACAAAATGATAAGTGAACAAAGTTCTAAATTTATATCCCAGCATTTAGCTATTTCTAAAACTAGATCTGTAAACTATCATGAATCAGTAAGTTTTTCCTCAGCATAAACTGAATTGCATTTCTGTGATTTACATAAACTAGACCTTATAATACAAAAATTATTTTTAAAACCGTAGGAGGTTATAAACATATTTTGTTTATTTTTCAATAATTACTTTCTTTGATTCTAAAAACTCCCCTAAGGCAAAATTTCCAAAGTACTTGAAGTGCGTAAATGTGTTATAAAATTTTTCATCCATTACATTGAAAAGTACTGGTTGAAGATATTTGAAACCTCAGCTCTGCTTTCTCACTCCAAACACTGGAGTCAGCCACTTCAAGCAACATGCAATCTATAGAAGTGGCAAAACACAGTTTCAAAACAAATCCTCAGCCCATCCTTTTAACCAGATTACCACACCAAAAATCTCCCATTTTAGAGATTCTAGAGCTATTAAGGTGTATTTATATACCAAACTTCTCCAATGAAGATTCATCATTCAGCCTATCAGTTAACAGTGTTTGTTCAGTGTCTATTATTATGTGTTATGCATCATGTGGTACTCTCAGGTTATAAAGAAAAGTCAAACCCCCCAAATCTGGGAGGGAATCATGCTAAAATAAGAAAGATGGATGAATAAATAAACAATTGCAATACAGTGTCATAGAGGTTATGATGGATGTTCACAGCGGGTGTTTTATAGGAAAGTGTTTTGCCATCCTACGGCAGAGTATGTATGTGTATGTTTATTAGTGTTTGTGAGTTTCGATAATAAGCCAGTTTTCCCACATATATGCTATGGCATAGTTTTAGATAAAGCATTTCTGGAACTTTTAATTATTATTGATTACTAAATAATTGAATATTCATCCAAAGACCTAGAAGACCAAACATAACCAGGAAGCACATGTTCTCATACCTGCTTAGTTGCAAGGTTTCTGTTATTGTCTAAGTTCAATTTAATAGACTGAGATTCATTAAGCTTTATAGAATTATTAAATCTAATGGAACAAAGATTTATGATTTATATGTTATATGATTATTTATCTAAAAATAAATATATTTCCTTTTATTACCAAATACCATATAGTCCTATTTTTAGAAGTAGAATTTTACTGGAGTCATCATTTTAAGAAAATACATTGTTTCAAGCACTCTATATGAACACAATATGGGGCAACTTCTAGGAGAATTAACTACCCTTCAGTATGTGATAAACAAAGAGGACTGGTTGAATAATTGGTCTCTGTTCATGAGTAGAAAATCTGTGGTGTTACAGAAGTAGAGATGTGGTCCAGAGTTCTGATCATTGAAATCAAAGGGCCATGCCCATCCAAGATTACGGCCAACTATGATCGCTGTGCTCCAGCTGGATTCTGCTTCTCTCGAGCGAGATGGAAGGAGTCCTTAAATGAAGCAAGAATGCCAGCTAATATTCTGGACTGAGGCCAAGGACTAAGGCCAAGGAAAGGAAAAAATTCTCTCTCCAAGATGTAGTGGCAAGGAAATTTACACTCTAGAACATGTCACCATTTAATTTCTTTATCTGGCAACTCTGGCAAATTATGATGCTGGAATATGTCCTGCCTTTTAATAGAATATGCATGTGCAGAATCTTTAAAACCTGTGCATACAGTGTCTGGGGTGCATTCTCACTGCACCTGGCAGAAAGCTCCATCTGTTTCATGTTGCCTCAGTCACTGTCCAGTTCCCTCTAAGCTCTCAATGCAGCAGTCTCTTCTTGCTTGCCTTGCAGCATTTCACTCTCTCACACACATCTGGTTTCGATGATACCTCCACATTGTCTTCATCTGACCATGCAGCTTCTCTACCTGCTAAGTCCCTTTCCATTTAAAAGAGTCTCACTGGAGAATCTAAGACAATATTCTAAATGTGTTTAGCAATATGGTATAGAAATGAGTATGCATATTAGCATTGACAAATGGTGCATTAGAACCCTTTTATTGCAAGCATCACTAGAGCATAGAGCCTAAAAGCTATAAGCCAAAACATAAATTGCACATGTTACAAACTCCTAATATAAAATAGCATGAAAACAGATATTAGCCTATCTATCTCGCAGAAGCCATGTTAAGAGGTTGAACTGTCTGTGATTATAATGACAGATTTATAACCATGAGCACTTGTCACTGTCTGCGGATGCAAAATGCAAAGTTCCTCTTTTGGCTTGGCCATTGACAGTTCTTACATAAGTCAATTAACCTCTGTGACACATGACTTGCTACCTTTCTGTTTCACAGTGAGCCTTTGAAGATTTGAATGAATCTTAGTAAAGCTGTGTTTATAAAATAGCTAACATCCAAAAATGAGAAATGGAATATAAAATAATACATGCCCAAGTGTGATAATCAAATATATATTGCATTGTTGATAACTTTTACAAAGTTGTCATTGATGGCAAAATTGTTTTTAAGTTCTGGTTACTTGTTTCTTTGTTATTTGTTAAAGCAATTCTTTACAAATATTTGTATTTCTTTATTAACATATCACACTGAATACTAAAAATATTCTGTTGAATTTGAATCAATATAGCAAGAAAATAAGTTTTTACGTCAAAAGAACAAGCATTGATTTACACTTATAGTTAAGCACGTCTATTGATATAAATTTGCTTGGCAGAAAACATGTTATGTTTAATCCTGATCTTACATTTGGAAATTTGAGTAGATCTATCCTGAACCTTATTTAGGTTAACTTTTTTCTCCAAAGTTGTAAATGGCTTCTTTCAACATGTACATTCAAGGTTACTAGATGAAAAAATAAAACACCCACAAAATATGTTCTTCTACAATATAATAAATATTGTAGAAGTGGGGGAAATAGTCTCACTGGAGAATCTAAGACAAATAAGTGGGGGAAACATGTTTATTTCTAAATATAAAACTTTAATTAAAAGTGGCCATAAAGGCTTTATTTAGAAAAATATGCAGAAAATTATTCAATGTTGCCACCTTCAGGACAAATTTTAAAATAGCAATGAAAAGCATAGGATTGAAGAATTTGATTTTTGTTTTTTGTTTTTGGTTTTTTTTTTGCCATGATTATTCTTTCTACAATATTGATTCAAGGTTAACTCCTTAGGTGTTTTAAGACAGCTAAACATCTGACTTTTAAAAAATTGTTCTCATATTCAAATATATGCCTGGAAAATTTCAACTAAAATATACTTATCTATTAGTTCCCTGATGATAGATACTTATTTAAGAAACATTTGTTGAGTGTTACTATGTATCAGGCACTGTGTTAGGTGCTAGAAACACAAAGATGACTAAAATGTTTGAAAATTCTCAGAAGTCTATACTCCAAGAAAGAAAACCAACACATAAATAGAATATTCCAACAGCATGGTAAGTGTTCTGATTAATGTAAATAGACTATTGTGGGAGAACATGAGCTACACACCTTAGCTCACAGAGTAAACAGAAGGACAGTGGGGAAAGTCATGCTGCAGGTGACAACCACACTTAATCTCTTATTATAATAATTTTGGAAAATAGTTTAGAGTGAAATTATCTAAATTGTTTCCCCTTTGCTTATTTCTATTAACCTAAAGGAAAGGGAGGGAGAAAAAAGAATGCTAAAAAATAGAACAATTATCATGGAGAGAGTGTTCAGTGAAGTCAATTGTTGCAAAGTACCTGATGTAGATATGTTTTTACTTTTTTTGTTTCCCTTTGCTGTCCTTTAACAAATTTCCTACAGAGTCCTCTTCATAGAGCAATCCTGGGGAAAAATACATTATCATTTGCCCAGTTCATATTCTAACTACAGACAATACAGCAGAATTGTAGGTACTGAGTTATTGATTGGCAGATGCTGTCTTTCTCAAATGCTCCAGAAACAACAAATTTTTTTATAAGATACAGAATGATGTCAGCATTTCTTTCTGTAAGAAAATCTTCTGTTCTAAAAAGAAAACTTGGCAGAAAATTTCTATTTCTACTATGTTACTATTGTTTTACACATACACATATATGATTGTTACATAAGTAATTGCTTTATGTATAAATATGCATATATATGAGCTATATATAAAACAGTAAAATTATGTAACATATGGAGCCTGTCAAATGTCTTTTACCTGAAAATTTGCTATACCTCCATCATCCAAGGCAGATTTTGATCTACTTTTGAGTATAATAATTTCTCAAAAATGTCATTGCAAGGTTTTTAAATTAAAATTATTATTATTATTAGATATGGAATTATTTATATCACAGAAAATCGTAGCAGTAATGTCTACTGAAGAATTTATATTTATGGATAAGCGCTTAAACTCACTATAGGAAACCAACAGCCCAATTTAAATCCATTTCTACTCAAATTCAAATTTAAAGGAGAAAGTAAAACAGGGTAGGGGCTGAATTATGTCTTTTCTATTTTGGTAGAACAAAAAAAAATCCAAATCTGAATAAACTAACCTATATATTTCCTTGTCAAATATCACACAGGTATGCTAATTGGAGTGCAAGCTGGTTATTTTTTAATTAGCTACTTATGAGGTTTCTGTTCAAGTTTTAACACTCTAATTAAAAACCTAATTGCACATGTAAGCAAACAATGTTCCTCTTGAGGTACCATCTCTGAAACAGAATTATGGATACATGGATTTTTATCCTGGATTTAGCTTTGTCTTCCATGTGATCATGTCTTTCCTTCCAGGAATATTTACTATAGGACTAAGCTGTGCTCCAGTTTTGTATGCCAAATGATATAAATAATTTAACTTTAAAAGCCAGCTTTATGCGACCTCAGAGACTACAAAAAATATTATAATCATTCTATCACTTTACTAGTGAGAAATCACAGTTTTAGAATTGAATGGGTAATATGTGGTTCCAAATTCAGATTGTGTTACCAAAATAAGACTATTTTTCTCCCATGATTTTATGGGAAATAAATTTTGACACCTAAAATGTAGAAGGTATGTGATTTTAAATTAAGTGTGTTATGCTGAGTTAGATAAGTTTATCTTTATTTAAAATTCACATTTTTTTCTTAACTTTACCGCAACTCAGAGAAAACCCTCACAGATAGGGTTAGTCTGTATAAGACCCATGATAACCACGATCCATTCCAATTCTACATTTCCCCAAGTGAACATTCATTTCACATTTCTGCTTTAATACTGCTTGTTTATAATGGTCTCTAATTTTAATTTATAAATGATGCTTAATATTTAAAAATAACAGTTTAAGTTATTTCAAATATTTTCCATGTTTGTTATCAAGAAGATTTAGTTTAAGTCTTAGTTGAAGTCTCAACTGTGTAAGTTTAAAATCTCAACTTTGTCCATTTGAAAAATAGAAATAAGATTCATTTCATTCAGAGATAAGATGAGGCAGAGACTTATATAGAAAAAAAAACCATAATTCCGATTCTCAAGATTCAGTTTAATGGGGATTACAGAAAAATTATAATATCGCATAACTTATTTAGGTTATATGTGATAAGATTTCAGAAGCATTTTACAGACCTTCAATTATGATTCAAAGTTATATAATTAATGTTGCACACAACATATGTAACAATATGAACAGCTTAAAACACTTGCTGTATTCTATGAATTTCATTTATCAATTATATCCAAGTAAAGTATAAATACATTTCCTGTTTCCTCCTTCTGCCCCTGTTCTTGGCACTTAGACAGAAGCAAATCTTCTTAGAATCCAAGGCTAATGACTTTCCTCTTCTACAGTTACAGCTCTCCTAGGTAATGACATAGGGGATAGGTAACTTATGCATACAAAGTCACCACCCTGACTCTTGAGCTTTCACAGTTGCTGACACCGTTTCCTGCTACTCACAACACTCATTTAGCTCCAGAGCAGAAGGGAGCCTCAGCATCCTCACAAAGTGAGGCAAGTCTCCTCCACCAACCAGATCATTCTTAAAGTCAGTTACTTGAGTCCCAAAACGCTATGTTCTTTCTTATCCAAAGTCTTTAGCACTTTAACAAAGGAGCTCTTTTCAGTATTTTTATATTATTATTTATTGATTTTATTACACATAAAGAAGTGTACACAGCATATATGAACAACTTAAAAATGAAAATAAAACATATAGCAGCCTCCTGCTGGCTACATTTCTATAGCTCCAAAGCCTGTTCTTTGTAGGATTATATTCTGGGCTAACTGTTGGCTATTTCTCTCCAAATGAGGAAAGACGTTTGTAGGGCCAAGGGAGCATTCTCACCCAAAGCCAAGTTCCAATTTCTCTAGGCACTTAGAACCCTACAATTTCCTGTCAACATTTTTTACATTTTATGTCGATTTTATATAGATTTTTCTAATTGTGGTCAGCAGGAGAGTTGGTCTAACGCAAGCCAAACTGTCACGACCAAAAGCTAATATCATATTTGGTCCGAAATTTCATAGAGGACAACTTTCATATTTCATCCATTTTGCTGAGCAGTCAGCGGTTGTTTCAATATGGAATCTCATAGCTTTTGTGTGTATGTGTGTGTGTGTTCATGTATGTGAATCTTTCATAAGAGAAATCATCTCTGACTCATAAAGAGTGAGATAATTAAAATCTCATTTGTAGTTTGGAGCATGTAAGTGCAATTTGTCAACTTTCAGAGATTAAATACAGTTTAGACTACGACACATATATCTACTTATGTTAGAAAAGTGCTGTTATACCTATAATTCAGGTGATTCTCCCACACAAAATTATTAATTCAGCAAATATTTACTAAGGGTTTCTATATGAAAACCATTTCACTGGTATCCGTCATTCACAGTGTTTCTTCATATATTATAAAGTAAACAAACTACTGTAAATCTAAGAATTAGTTGGAGACAACTACATCTAAGGATTAGAGTCAGAGGATGCCAAGGACTACCTAGCCTTCATTTTGCAAGTGAGAAAACTAAAACATATTCACTTTTAATAATTCAGAGGGCTGCACGCTTATTGGGAATTAATGAACTGTCCTGGGGAATTTTGAGTCCGGTCAACCCAAATTGAAAGTCAGCAGAGTATTTGGGGAAATTCTACATTAAACTAAAAAATCAATTGCCTATGGAATATTAGCATCTTGGGTAAAAGATAATCCTCATGTTCAAGTTAGTCATCAAATCAGTTTTGAACCCACTCCAAATACCTTATTCTAAGCAGCTGCAGTCAGTGCTATAGTAACACTATTCCTCCTGTATTCACCAGAATGCAAAGATTCACTTTAAAATTGCTCAGCCTTAATGAAAATGGCAAAATGTTTAAATTTATGCTATACATTAGACTTGGACAAAATTTCACTGCAATTTTGTGTCTGATTGAAAATATAGATAAGAATATTTGTTGTAATTTTCTCTTGCAATCCCTAAGTCGATAAGTTTCGAGCTACACAACGTTCATCTCTCTCCTTAAGGTCACTTTCAGATACCAGGTACCTTGTTGGATAGCCATAGTGTTGAATAAGTGCCACTATTCACAGAGGTGCTTCAGTGCCACACACAGCAGCTCCTTCATTAAGGCACAAACAAATGGATACCATGAAGCAAGTGTATGGTGCAGAATATGCTGGCACAGGGTAAGGCATTTGAACTGGGTGATCCTTAGGTCACTCCCAACACTCAGCAGTAAGTTTCTCAAAGAGTATTATAACATAAATGAATATTTTCAAGCCTAGAAAGAAGTAATGATGTGCTTTTCATTAATGCTTCATTAAAATGTCTTTACAAATACATTGCTGCAGTATCTACTTCTTTTATGTTATATTGTACCATCCTATAAATTTATATTATACCTACATAATCAATTGTGTGCTATATATCTGGACAGTATAAATATATTCAATACTAATATATTAGTATATTAGTAAGCAAAATATTGTTTAGCACACAAACCTGCATATTCCAAACATCATGAATACTTTAAAAAGGAAAAACAAGTTCTGACAAAGTTGAATTAATAAATAAATGCAATGATGACTTTGAAAAATAGAGGTATCCCAGGGAATGGTTTCTTCCCTCTAGGATGCCATGAAATAGAATAAGAGGCTTCCATTTCTTGTAAAAGCAAAATCACTTGACTTGTAAAGACAAATCCACAGTGGGCAGTCAATCCCTTGAGTGCACTTCACAAAGTCAAGCTCTCATGGCTGAGGTGTTGGTAGATGCCAAGTCAGCATGAGGCAGGAGCTTAGTGACTTTTAATTCCATGGTCACAAAAGACTTTCAGCTGGTTTCCTAACTCCATGGTTTTTAGAAATGAATGTTTGTGTTTCCTTCTGTGTACCTCAGCTGCAACCAGAGCCATTATCTGCCCCTAGAATATAGTTTTAGGCTTATTGGACAGATAGAAAAAAAAATCCTAGATGTTTCCATTGTGATAGCTAAAAAACGGTTGTCAAATGCTCTTTTAAATTGCTTTTTGCTGCACTGACATTTTGAGATGTTTGTAATTATGAAAAAATAAAGTATTATATATCAGTTTACAAAATACAAACCATCGATCTATAAGTGTTAGTGAATTTGTTAATCATCATGTACAAATTGTCAAGCTAATCTCTCAGCAGGATAAAATGCCATTTAAGCAACATGGACAAAGGAAAACAGAACTGACATGACAAGGAAATAAATGAATTAGGGATGGTAGAAGCTCCATGAAAGAAGACATGAAAGAGGCAGTGTGAAAAACTGAACAAGGTTGAGGACCCAAGTTTTGCTTTCCAAAGAACAGAAACATCGTTAGAGAAGAAAGGAAAGGTGAAAAAATACAAGCGCTTTGTGATGGGCAATGAAGGAGGAAAGCTAAAAAGAATAAAGAAGTTTGAGGGAACCAGAGTCTCTGTATGTGTCAACAGCACAAGGTAAGAAGGAAACAAACTCTGACTGGTTTGACATGTCCTGACCAACCAAAGGAAGTTTTTGGCAGATAATGTGATACCATTAAAAGGTTTTCACAGAAAATTTAAGAAATAATCAGAGCTTTGTTTTAGGAAGTTCATACTACTACCTGTGTATAAAGAGAAGTGTACAAAGGGATGGCAGGGGAAAGAGTAGAAACAGGAAGGACATCCAGAAACCCCTGCAGCATTTCAGGTCTCCAGGAACGAGGGCTTAAACCAGAGATAGTGGAAATGGGAGTAGGAATGATTTGTGTTTGAAGACACCAGAAGTTGTTGTTTAATAACATTGTGAGATGGCACAGTGAAAACTGACATTGAAGATGACATCGTGATTTTGTCTTATTGATTTAGAGGAAAAAAAAATAAGTCAAAAGAGAAAACTGTTATGAAAGGCAGTGTGACAACTGTTTACAATCATAAGTTCTGGAGTGGAAAAGATCTGACTTTGAATTGCAACTTCACTGCTGACCAGCCTCTTGATCTTAAAGAACACTTATAACAACACTGTTCCTCAGTTTTTCCATCTATACAAGAGGGCTAATAAAGTATCTATCACAAAAGGATGGCATGAACACAAAAAATAATATATGCAAATAAACACTGCATTGTACATAATAAATATGAGTCACTGTTATTGGTAATACATTATTTCAAGCAATAGAGACTAACTTTATATTTCTTGACATTATGGAAACTTACTAGTATTAAATAGGCAATTAGAATTGTGGCATTGGAGCTATAACAGAAAGCAGAGAGAGATGTACAAATATTTGAAACTCTTGAATTCAACTACAGGATATCACAGGATTCTAATTTTCTAGTCTCTGAGACAAAACTTTGGCATATTCTGTGAATCCCTGGTTGCCTTGCAATACCATATAAATTTGCGTATTTCCAGGCCTCAGTTGACTGGATGTGCACCAATCAGAGCTTTAAAACAAGAATTCAAAAGTGGTTTGAAATTGGAGAAATCTTTGAAAATCATAGTCAGCTGTATATAGGGGTTCAAAGACTAATGTCAGGCAAATGTACAAATTTTTCAAAAAGGAAGAATGTTGTAATTTGAGAATTATATTACTATCTTTAATAGTAATCCTTAGGAACTTTGTACAAAGGATAATTAAACAGAGGATTTGTGTGTATGTGTGTGTGTCTGTGTGTGCTTATTTTAATCATTAGAAGCCTGAAGGAGTTCACTAAGAAAACAAATTTCAGACTAACATCATTTGGGAATTTTAATGAATTTGTCTAGGGAATTTTAATGAATTTGTCTAGGAAATTTAATTTTTTTCATAAGCTGAAATATTTGAAAGGATTCACTGGATTCTAAAGAGTAATGGTTTATAGTAATGCTTTACTAAAAAGGCAAAGGTTGCAGTGTAAAAACAAAAAACAAAAGACAAAAAAAAGCACAAACACAGGAAGAGAGTTCAGGCAAGCATTGGAGTCCCAAGAGATACCGTATATGCAAACTCTACAGCAAGCCTGTACAACCTAGGACCCATGGGCCTCATGTGGTCCAGAACAGCTTTGAATGCTGCCCAACACAAACTCATAAACTTTCTCAAAACATTGAGATTTATTTATTGTTTAATTAATTAATTTATTTATTTTTTAGCTCGTCAGCTATGGTTAGTGTTATTGTATTTTATGTATGGTCCAAAACAATTCTTCTTCCAGCGCAGCCCAGGGAAGCCAAAAGATTGGACACCCTTGCTTTACAAGGTCCTTTTCAATACACTCAAGCCACTTACTATCCATATTAAACCATGGAGATCTTTTCAATAAATCCTGGCTTCAGGAAAACTGGTGTCATAAATTTCCATAACTAAGAAGTGAAGCCAGACCTCCAGGCCACCCCAAAGTCTAGAGTTTTCCAGTACAGTACATGTCAACCCTATGCTATACGCAGGTGAGAGGAGTTCATACATGGAGAATGTTCTAATTTCAATGATAAATTTGATGTTGTGTCATATGAAATTGTTACAAGCAAAATGAAGAAAAATCAATGAGATAACATTATGATTAGGCTGATTTATAGTTGGAGGAGTAACTTATCCAAAAATGTCAGTTATTTGCTTAAAATTACCTAGGAAGGTAATTCAGTTAATCAGTGAATGAAAGCCAGCAAAATCAAAACTATGTTTCACAAATATAAAGTCTATGTTTAGAACATCTTAATTATTTGCTAAATAGTTAATGATCAAATCAATGGACAGTTGATGTGGGAGAAAAAGAATTCTCAGTGATTTCAGTGAATCAGTACATTCAATTTAAGCAGATATGGTTTTATTTAAACACACACATCCCTATGTTAAGCCTAGTATAGTATGCGATTTAAAAAATTATTGGACTGACTTCACTCTGTTGTGGTTTGTATGGGCAATTGGTTCTATTTCTGTATATCAAAATCATAACATTACAGTAACATCTTTATTCTTTACCACAGGAGACTAGGCTAAACTAGGAATCCTTCATTGAGGAAATATAAAAATCCTTTAAAAACTAATCATCGAGAGATCCAAGATGGCCAATCACTAGCAGCTCAGGATTGCAGCTCCCAGTGAAAGCACAGAGTAAGTGGACTCCACACTTACAGATAAATTTTTGCTGCCCATGGACCAGGACATTCCCAGCAGAGGAGCCCCATGGGTCACCAGCATGACCCTTTTGGCTGGCATGGCTGTTTTGCCAGCACCTCAGCCCAGCAGCTCTTGGTGTGGAGTAAATGGCACTGGATCTCCTTTTGGATGATGTTTGGAGCTCTGTGAAGGCAGAGCAGTCCATTCAGCTGATTGAAAAAGGGACTGAAGAGGGAAGCCAGACTGGAGACCCCCGGGCAGAAAAGCACCACGAATTTCAATGCTCCTGTTTTAGTCAGCATTGTGGGTTGCCACAGTGAAAATTACACAGATTCCAGAGCTGGGAATTAACAAGCTGGACATCCACTCAGAGACCTAATTTGAAAGTTGTTAATTACAAAGACGACAGGTGGATAAAACCACAAAGATGCCAAGAAGCCACCGTAAAAAAACTGAGAACACTCAAAATGAGAGTCTCTCCTTCTACAGAGGACGCTAGTTCCTCATCAGTAATGGAACAAGGCCTGATGGAAAATGAGTGTGAAGAATTAACAGAATTAGGCTTCAGAAGGTGGATAATAAGAAACTTCTGTGAGCTAAAATAATATGTTCTAACCCAATGCAAAGAAACTAACAACTTTGAAAAAAAGGTTTGACGAAATGTTAAAGAGAATGGACAATTTAGAAAAGAACATAAATGAATTAATGGAGCTGAAAAACACAATACGAGAAATGCATGAAGTATGCACAAGTTTTAACAGTCAAATTGATCAAGCAGAAGAAAGGATATTAGAAGTCAAAGA
Source organism: Cheracebus regulus (assembly GCA_963574635.1). NCBI lineage: Eukaryota > Metazoa > Chordata > Mammalia > Primates > Pitheciidae > Cheracebus > Cheracebus regulus. The sequence goes on from CAUYQU010060161.1 coordinate 44,939, forward strand.
AAAACTTAATGAAATGAAACAGGAAGATAAGATCAGAGAAAAAAGGGTAAAAAGGAATGAGCAAAATCTCCAAGAAATATGGGACTATGTGAAAAGACCTAATTTATGCTTAATAGGTATACCTGAAAGTGATGAAGAGAATGAATCCAAGTTGGAAAATATTTTTCAGGATATTATCCAGGAAAATTTTCCTAAACTAGCAAGGCATGACAATACTCAAGTTCAGGCAATACAGAGAACCCCACAAAGATATTCCTCAAGAAGACCAACCCC
>CAUYQU010060162.1:0-21250 GCA_963574635.1 Cheracebus regulus
GTTTGCTGTGTGTTTTGCCTGCTCCGATGTGCCATATATTTGGAATTTCTCTCTCTCTGTCTCGCTCTCTCTCTCGCCCCCCCCCCTCGTGTGTGTGTGTGTGTGTGTGTGTGTGTGTGTGTGTGTGTGTGTGTGTGTGTGTGAAATGTTAGAGAGAATAAGGCCTGTCTTTCTTAGAGTCAAGCGGGGCTTTCCATATTGGACTAAAAACCACATGCACATACAAAACACTGCAGGGTGAAGGAGTCTTGAGTCCTAACTGAACACACAATTCTACATTCTTCAATTCCTCCACATTAAAACCACAGCCCTGCCAACAGCAAAAGCATGAACATTGTAGTGCTCCATCCTCCCACCAAGACTTCACATGGAAAAGCAGTTCAGGAAAAATCCACTTAGGCTCTGGGGAAAGGAGATGCAAATGCTTTTGTTCTCCTCCCAGACCCTCTGGGAAATTCCCTTTCTGAAGCTGTTAAAATGCTCTGGTCTCTAACTCGCAGAATACTTTCCTTAAAATGATGGTTAAGGAGTAACTCCAACAAAGACAGAGTCTGAAGGTTTGTACTATTAGATTCTGTCTTTTCTCCCCAGCCCTCCCTTAAAGGATGAGCTTTATTTGTGAAAAAGAAAGTATAAAATGCGATCTATACACATTCAGTAGTGATAAACGTCTAGAAAAGGAAAATCAGTGAAGGGTACAATCACCAAGTGTAAAATGAGAAAAATAAACATCGCCAGAGAAGGCTTGCCTACCTTGTATAAACAATCAAGTGTTCTAGGAAGCGGCAAGTTGGGTAATTCTACACATTGTGCTAAGAGGAAAACGGAAATGGGCTGGATTAGGTCTGAAGAAGAAATGGTTCATTGTTTGGCATCCTTTAAATGCTGGAATAATTACTCAATTATGGGTGTTTCTCATATATTTAAATAATGCAAATCCACAGGCACTGGAGGAGATTAGAAGATGTTGTTCTTGTTTATTCCTGTCTTGCTGGTTTAGGGGCATCAAAGGAAGGGTGAGTTGCAAAGATCCCTAAGGGGACCTCTCCCCAGACTCAGGAGTTGGAATAGGGACAGGGTGAGGTTATTTCTTGGTGTTTTATTTCATGGCTTTATGTAAAGACATAAACTTTAGACACTTATTTGACTCATATTCAAAAAAGTTACTGTTTAGATTTCGTGTGTGGACCGGGAGCACTTTTCTCAACTGGGACTTCCTTGATTTGTATAGATGCATCCAGTTTGAAAATTTAGGGTTTTCTCATGTCCTAATCTTCCACTCCAAAGACATGCAGGGTATTCCCAAAGCGTCAGCTGTGTGGATAAACCAGCCAGTCTGTGTTTGGTTCATTTTAGTGTTTTGTTCCCCTGTGTCTGGGGGGGCATCACAAAACAACATCGTCCTTGGAATCAGTAAACGGCTGTCATGCTTTAGGAACACTGCATTTGTGCCTGGGTGATTAAAACTCAGATGTTTTAAAAATGTAGACCAATTTCTCTCCTAAACTTAGAAAACTTGGAGTCACTCACTTTCTTCCTCTCCAGGTCTCCTCTTCCAACCTTACACTTTTACTTATTTTCCTTCCCTTCCCATGGGTTCCGTTCAACAAAATGTGAAGGGGCCAATTCAAAATGTATTCCAAGCACACCATAATTTTAGGAAGAGGCAGCGGCCGTGAGCCAGCACACTACAAGATGCTTCCTCCTGGCTGGTTTCTGTCTTATTCAGGATTAGGACTCTGGTCCCCTGTGTACTTGGAAAAACAGATCCTTAAAACTGCAGACCTCTACTTTATGAGCCAGGCAGAGCAGCTCAGAAGTCTCAGGCTTGCAGAGACAAGAAGGAAAATTTATCTCACTCACAAATGAGCAATCTTTGTTTTTCATTTGGTGACACTAGCATTAAATTTAGCCTCTCTTGTAGCATGAATGGAACCATTTCTGGACACAGGTAACCTCACTGGATCCTGAAGCAACACTCCCAACATGATTGTTATATATCAGCAACTCAACTGGGGGGTGATGGTGTCCCCCAGGGGACATTTGGCAATGCCTGGAGACATGTTTGCTTGACACAACTGGGAGAGTGGTGCTCCTGGCATCTAGTGGGTAAGGCTAGAGATACTGGCACACATCCTGCAGTGCCCACAACAACAGCCCAGCACCACAGAGAATGATCTACCCCAAATGACACCAGTGCTCAGGTCAAGAAACCCTAGGAGATATGTATAATTTATCTTTATTATTTTTTTGAGACAGGGCCTTGCTCTGTTACCCAGGCTGGTGTGCAGTGGTGCAATCACAGCTCTCTGCAGCCTCCAACTCGACTCCCAGGCTCAAATGATTCTCCCACCTCAGTCTCCTGAGTAGCTGGGACTACAAGCATGCACCACCACACCTTTTTTGTAGAAAAGGAGTCTCACTATGTTGCCCAGGCTTGTCTCAAACTCCTGGACTTAACTGTGTAATTTATGAGAACATTTATACTGCCTAGACTTCTTTGTAGTGGGAAAACAAGGCTCAGAGAATGTAAGAAACTAGCGCATTATGACCTGGCCAGTGCTAAAATGCATCAACCCTAAGACTGAAGCCCAGCTATCCCATCTGACCTCCTATATTCATCAGGGCTGTACAGAAAAACGGATCCAATAGAATACATATATATCTGTATATATATATATATATCTCCAAGCGCTCTCTCTCTCTCTCTCTCTATCTCTCCCTCTCTCACACACACACAAACACAAACACACACACACACACACACACACACACACACACACACACACACACACACACACACAGAGAAAGAGAGAGAGAGAGAGTTATCATAAAGAATTGGCTCATGGACTTACGGAAGCTGACGAATCCCAGGATCTGTGGTTGGCAAGCTGGATAGCTGATGATGGCACAGTTCCAGCCCAAGTCTGATGGCCTGAAAACCAGGAGAGCTGACGGTGTCAGTTCCACTCTGAAAGTGAGCAGGCTTGAGATCCATGAAGAGCCAGTGTTTCAGTTTGAGTCCAGACACAGGAAAAGCCCAGCATTCCAGCTCAAGCAGTCACACAGCAGGAGCACCCTCTTACTCAGCCTTTGTGTTCTAGCCAGGCCTTCAACTGATTAGGCAAGACCCACCTAAACTGGGAAGGCAATCTACTTCCCTCAGTCTACAATTCAAATGTGATGTCATCCACGAACACCCTCACACACACACACCCAGAGTCATGTTTGACCAAATATCTGGGCATCCCGTGGCCCAGTGGCCCAATCAAGTTGACACATAAAATTAACCATCATACCTCCTGACTTTATAACTAGTTGTTTTTTGTTTCTATGACTCTTTCTTTCTTTTTCTCTCTTCTTTTTTCAGACAGTGTCTCACTTTGTCACCTAGGCTGGAATACAGTGACACAAACATGGCTCACTGCAGCCTCAACCTCCCAGGCTCAAGCAACCCTCCCCTCTCAGCTTCCTGAGTAGCTGGGACCACAGACACAAGCCACCATGCTCAGCTAATATTTTAACTTTTTATAGAAATGGGGTCTCACTATGTTATCCGGGCTGGTCTCAAACTCCTGGACTCAAGTGATCTACCTGCCTTGGCCTCCCAATGTGCTGGGATTCCAGGTGTGAGCCACTGTACCTGGCCTGTTTCTAGGACTCTTTCTGCTCACAGCGTGGCCCGTGGACCAGCAGTGACAGCATCACAGGGGAACTCATTGAAATGCCCACCCTAGGGCTGTTAGTTTGAGAAGCATCATATTACACCCCATGGAAGAGGATGGTGTGGGGGTATAGGCATCTAAAAACACTGACTTTACAGTATTGAATCACACAGCCATCTGGGTAGTATTTGCCTTACCTCACCTCATAATCAAGAGGGGTTTATTTATCATTTAAGAGGTGCCAAGCCCTATGCCAATCCCTGAGCAAAGTGTAATCACAAGCCACTTTCACACTTGCTCTATATGATAAGCACATTGAAGAGCCTGGATCTGTTTGTGACTCAGGTTTAGGCTTGCACGGGAATGTACAGTCCGACTTCCCTGGCCCAGAAGTAGAAATGGACAAGAAGCCAGCTGCAGACCAACCACACTGTAACAGAGCTTGACTTTTGCCTTAGCGTCCTATGCATCTCCCCTGCCTGATGTCCCAACCTAGGGGCAGGTACATAGTTTGTGCTTTACATTCTGCAATGCAAAATGAAAATGCAGGACCCCTTGTTCCAAAAAAAAAAAAAAAAATCTCAAGAATTTCCAGATGGTAACAATAGGCCACTAAAATAAGCACGGGCCCTTTGGAGCACCAGCACAGTTACGTCCCCAAGGTCGGCATGACCCTGTTCGCAGTAAGAACCTCCACTGCTCTTGACTCTCTTGGTTCTCTGGTCCTGGGGATTGAACTGTGCTCCCCCACCCAACGAAAGGATATTCTGAGGCCCTGGGTACATGTGGATGTGGCTTTAGTTGGAAATTGGGTCTTTGTAGATGCGGTTAAGATGAAGTGATACTGGAGTAGGGTGGGTCTTTAATTGAATATGACTGGTGTCGTATCATAAGGGAGGGCAGAAGGGACGTAGACACCAGGGTCACGTAAAAATGGAGGCAGAGATTGGAGTAATGCAGCCACAAGCCGATGAATGCCAAGGATTTCTGATAAGCACCAGAAGCTGCGAGAGAGGCATGGAACAGATTGTACCCTATTGTCTTCAGAGAGAGAGAGTCCCTGCCTCACACCTTGATTCCAGACTTCTGGTCTCCAGAACTGTGAGAGAATCAATTTGTGTTGGTTTAAGCCACCCAGTTTGCGGTCCTTTGTTACAGTAGTGCTAGGAAACTAACATGCCTGGAGACTTGCCCCCAGGCTCCTGCTGCTGCTTCAGTAGGGAACAGAGTCTATAGCACTCTGTTCAGGGAGTCTCAATCAGTGCAGGGAAATCACAGGAAACAGAAGCCTGCCATGATAGTCCCCAGAAATCCCACCAAACCCAGGAGCCCCAGACATGACATGCGGGACCTGTTAAGTACAAGCCATAAACTGTAGGAGCCCATATCCATCATAGACCAGAGGCAAACCAGAAATGCCCACATTGGCCATGAGTTGCTCAAAGTCCAGATTTACCTTGGATCCCTGGCTATCCAACTTGTTGATGAACAAAGTGGCTCTTCATAGAAGCATTAAAGATAATCCTACAGGACTAATGAAATTAGAGTTAGAATGAGCAAATAGAAGAACTTACAAGGATTGACTAGATCTCGGCTTTGAGCATCACTGGCTGCTAACATCACAAAAATAAAGATGGCCAGATCCAGTCCACGACACTTTATTATAGCAGACAGAATGGACTAAAATACCAGGATTTCTCAATTTCTCATAGTAGCACATCATGTCTCTTTCTCTCTCTCTCTTTTTTTTCTCTCCTTTTTTTTTTTTTTTTTTTTTTGAGACAGAGTTTTTGCTCTGTTGCCCAGGCTGAAATGCAATGGTGAAATCTCGGCTCACTGCAACCTCCGCCTCCTGGGTTCAAGCAATTATTCCACCTCACCCTCCTAAGTAGCTGGGATTATAGGCACCTGCCACCACACCTGGCTAATTTTTGTATTTTCAGTAGAGACAGGGTTTCACCATGTTGGCCCGGCTGGTCTTGAACTCCTGACCTCAGGTGATCCACCTGCCTTGGCCTCCCAAAGTGCTGGGATTACAGGCATGAGCCAATAGCCTCTATTGAATTTTTATTTGTGCTTACTTGTTAATATCTCTTCTTCCCTATGGGACTAGAACAGTGGTTCTCAATGTGGTGATTTTGCCTCCCAGAGACATTTGGCAATATCTGAGACATTTTTGATTGTCAAGACTGTGGACAGGGAAGAGGCAAGGTGGTGCTGCTGTCATCTAGTGGGTAGAGGACCCTGATTGTAGTCTGCTAAACCTCATTCAAGGCACTGGACAACAAAGACTTACCAGCCTAAAACATTAATAGCATCAAGGTTGAGAAACCCTAGGCAAGAAGCAACAGGAGGAAAAGAGCCATGTTTCATTCTCCACTGTCTATCCGCAAAGAGCAGGTAATCAAGATATATTTGTTAAATGAATAAAGAACTATCTTGTTAATCACCAACATCACATCTTCTTGTCAATAAGTGACCTCAAAATCGGTGCTCGTGACTCAGGCAAAGCCATTTGAGGTACCCAAAATTGAATATTATTTGGAGTATTCATAAAAAGGTATCTTCCTGTTGATGCCACAAACAGAGAGACGCCAGACACGGTGTGCCTTTAGGGAAGAAAAATACCACCACCGACAAGAAAATCCTGCCCCCAAACCCAAATCTGATTAAAGCCTCTAGAAAGATTCCATGGATTCCAAAGGCCTTCATTAGCAAATAGAAAGGACATTTACCTATCTATCTTAGGATTCCTTTAAGTGCAAAGGTCTTTAGAGCTGGAGGGGAAAATACACATCTTAAGAACCAAATAAATACAAAATCTCAAGTGATCTATGCTGTCAGCCTACAAATGTCCACGTGTATGTAGAAGAATCATTAACATGTATGACTTAAAACTAAGGGTCAGGGGCCTTGAGAGCACCTCCCGTAAATTATGGCATCATGGACATAGCAGCTGTGAGTAGGGTTCAAGTACCCCATTAGGGTCATTGACAAGAATTTAATCAGGGTCCAACCCAAATCTTGGGTGTATACACAGACTCGGTTACTAGGATGGTAACAATCGGCTGTAGGAGGGTGAATCTTTCAGCTCCAGGAGGATTTAGGGAAAGTACAGAGACTCTTAAGAGAATCAAAACTATAGGATTTATATTTGGGGTGCAGAAAGAATCTGTGCATATTTGACATTCCATGCATTCATAAAGTTTAAAAGAATTTCTAAGCTTTGGAAATCACTGTAAAATGTATAACTGAGTAAATTTGTGATCTTAGTTGAAAACTATTTTTTTTTCTTGTCACTTGTCTTGAGGCTCATGAAAACTAAATCATATACAGTGTTGGAACATTTTAAGAGAACTTAAGTTTTGCCATGGAAATTTAATTCATCACATTTAAAAGAGTTACTTGTAGACTTGGGAATGTATTTGTTCATTGAGATGACTGAAGTAATTAAGAAGGGAATTGAGTGCAGTCTGCTACAAGTTTTAACTATATTTTAAAATGCACGAAGGTGTTTAAATTTGTAAATAGGATCGAGTGTTTTCCAAGGCCCCCTTAAAAGTGGTTGCTATTATTTGCTAGACTTAAAATAGAATTTAAAAGGAAAAGAGAATAATAAGGTTAAGGAAAAACTAGGCATCAGAACTCGTAACTCAAATAAATTTACTGAAATTTGTAAACCTGAATAAATCCCTTTTTATGCACATACAACACTCTTGAAGGCTATGATCAACATTTCTGAAAGGCCTTACAGTGTCCAAATTAATGTGCTCAAGTAAAAAAAATTACAAACTTATCTTTGCAATCCTATGTCAATGACAAACCATCTTGAAATATCAAATTGAAATACCATATTGTTTATCAGATAAATTCCACCCTAACTCAGAAAGCTTGCTCACCTCTCCAGAGTCTGCTTGAAGCTGATAAGATCTGATATGATGCAAGTTGCCTTTCTGCTAAGGTGCTTGTGTATTTGTTTTTGCACAATCCGAATCTAACTTTCTGCCCTTTTTTTACATTCTCTCTCATTTATAGATTTGTGTGTGTGTGTCTGTGTATTTGTGTGTGATTTGGTTTTCATCTGAATAAACTGTTTCATCATTAACCAACTGATTTATGCTCCTTATAAAGAACCAGCTTAACTCTGTCACTTTAGCTGGGAAGTGTTGATGGAAGGTCCTAATAATGCTGTTTGCAGCCATATGGGCTTTGGAAGTTACCAAGCTCCAGTTGGCTGAATTCCACTGTGGTCTGATTGTGGCCAACAACAAAGTGAGTCAGCCATTCTCTGTGGTCCACAGAGCAGCACCATCAGCAGCCTCATTAAAAATGGGGATTCTCGGCTGGGTGCAGTGGCTCACGCCTGGAATCCCAGCACTTTAGGAGGCCGAGGTGGGTGGATCACGAGATCAAGAGGTCAAGACCATCCTGGCCAACATGGTGAAACCCTGTCTCTACTAAAAATACAAAGATTAGCTGGTCGTGGTGGCAGGCGCCTGTAGTTATAGCTACTTGGAAGGCTGAGGCATGAGAATCCCTTGAACCCGGGAGGCGGAGGTTGCAGTGAGCCGAGATTGCACCGCTGCACTCCAGCCTGACGTTAGAATGAGACGCCATCTCAAAAGAAAAAAAAAAGCAGGGGGAGTTCTCGGGCCATACCCCAGACCTACAGAATCAGAACCTGCTGTTTAACAAGTTTCTTGGAATCAGAAGCTGCTCTTTAACAAGCTCCTCAGGTGATTCCCATGCACATTAAGTTGAAGAAGCATTGATGAAGAAGAGAAATGGGTGGGGCTAATAAAAATTAACATCAAACTAGACAAAAGTTCAAGTAACAGTGATCACTGTTTCAGTGATGTTGCTTGAGTTTTGTGCTCAACAGAGTGCATAGTAGCATTTATTTGTTTTATTTTGATTTTGTTCTATTTTTGAGACGGGGTCTTGTTCTGTCTCCCAGGCTGGAGTGCAGTGGCACGAACGTGGCTCACTGCAGCCTCAACCTCCTGAGAGGAAGCGATCATCCCACCTCAGCTTCTCATGTAGCTGGGATCACAGGCACGTGCCCTCATGCCTGGCTAATTTTTTAGTTTTATTTTTTGTAGAGATGGGATCTCACTTTATTGTCCAGGCTGGTTTTGAACTCTTGATCTCAAGAGTACTTCCACCTCGGCCTCCCAAAGTTTTCAAATTACAGGTGTGAGCCGCCACACTCAGACTTATTTGTTTTTAATGCAAAGCTGACAATTTCCAATTCAATTAATTCTGTAAATTCTCTCTGCAAATTATTAAATGATGTGTATATCTTCGATTGAGTTGATGTAAATCGTGCTTAGGTGACGGGAACATAAACATGTTACATTAATGGTTTGGCAAAAGTCTCCCACAATACAGAAAGGGGCAGGGGAATGGGGTATCTTCAGTAATCAGCTGAGGCTCTAGCACCCTAGGTACGGTTCCAAGAAGTGGGATGAGCTCCAGCTGACTGAGCTATCGCTCTAGAAAAAGTCTTAGGTGGATTAAAGAATGCCCCAAATGTTTTTCTGTTCCTCACATCAAGAAGTGGAGTCTATTTCCCCTCTTCTGGAATGGGCTTGCCTTGGGACTTACTTTAGTCAATATATTATGGTGGAAGTGATGTCCTAAAACTTCCATACCAAGGCTTAAGAGAGCAGATGCTTTTGTTTTCTCTTTTTTTTCTTTTCTTTTCTTTCTTTCTCTCTTTTTCTTTTCTTTCTTTCTTTCTCTTTCTTTCTTTTTCTTTCTTTCTTCTTCTTTCTTTCTGTCTCTCTTTCTTTCTTTCTTCTTTTTTTTTTTTTGATGGAGTCTTGCTCCCAGTTTTCTTACTTTTGGGAGCCAGCCACTGTGTAAGAGGTCTGATTTCTCTGAGACTGCCATGCTACATGGCAGACCAAGCCAGTCACCTGGAAAGGAGCACTGAGATGTCAAACAATGTAAGTTAAGACTTCTTGCACCTTCCATTCTGGACAGCTGTGCAGCCCAAAGCCCAACTGCAGTCGATGTGACGTGGAGCAGAAGAACCAATTAACTGAGCCCTGCCTGAGTTCCCAACACATGAATCATGACCAAATAATAATATATTGTTATTTAAGCCTTTAATTTCGGAGGTGATTTGTTACACAAAAATAGATATCTGAAACCAATATATAGGCCTTTCCAAGGACAACCTACTTCCTATTTGTCACAGAACAAAGCTAAGAAGAGTTCCTCAGGAGTCCAATGTGGCCAAGCAGGGCTCTCTGAACATTTTTTTCTTTCTATAATTTTTGTTGAAATACAACTTGCCTGCAAATAAGTGCACAAATCCTAAGTGCAAATCTGAAAACATTTTCACAAAGTAAACTCACCCATAGAACTGGCATCGGTCAGCAGGTGAGAGGCCCCTCATGGCCTCCTCCAGTCCCTGTGATGGCCAACAGGGATTACTACTCTCTTGACTTCTATCAGCAGAGGCCGTTCATGCCTGCTTTTTTTTTTTTTTTTTTTTTTTTTTGCCCAGGTGGGAGTGCAGTGGTACAATCTCGGCTCACTGCAATCTCAGCCTCCTGGGTTCAAGCGATTCTCCTGCCTCAACCTCCCCAGTAGCTAGGATTACAGGCACGTGCCACCATGCCAGGCTAATTTTTTGTATTTTTAGTAGAGACGGTGTTCACTATGTTGGCCAAACTGGTCTGGAACTCCTGACCTCATGATCCACCCACCTCGGCCTCCCAAAGTGCTGGGATTACAGGTGTGAGCCACCACGCCTGGCCGAGTTCTCATGCCTGTTCTTAAATATTATATCAGCAGGACACATACCATCTGTATGTGGCTTCTTTTTCTCAGGTTTGTGTTTGTGAGATTCATTTGTGCCATTGTGTGTAATTGTAGTTCATCTCAATTATGGCTAGTATTCCACTGTGTGACGTACCACAATTTATTTGCGTCTGGGCGTATTTTATCTAAAACAGGGGTTGGCAAACATTTTCTGTAAATGGTCAGATAGCAAATATTTTAGGCATTGTAGGCCATCCGTCTCTTTTGCAACTACAGTCATTCCTCTGTATCCACAGGAGATTGATTTCAAGATACTCCCTCAGACACAAAAATCCACAGATGCTGAAGTCCCTGATATAAAATGGTCCAAATGTTTTTCTGTTTGTCTCATCAACAGGTGGAGACTATTTCCCCTCTTCTGGAATGGGCATGCCTTGGGACTTACTTTAGTCAATATATTACGGTGAAAGTGATGTCCTACATCATCCTCCTGTAGATTTTAAATCATCTCCAGATATTACTTATAACACTTAATACAGTGTGAACGCTGTGTCAATAGTTGTTATTCCGTATTGTTTAGGGAATGGCGACAAGGAAACAAAGTCTGTAACATGTTAAGTAGAGACACAACCATTCATGAATTTTTGAATATTTTCAAACCGATAGTGGTTGAATCCACGGATGTGGAGCCCACCGATGCAGAGGGCTGACTGTACTCATCACCTCTGCCATGGGAGTTTTAAAAACATTTTATCATTTTTTAATTGACATGTAATGATTATACATATTTATGGGGTACACAGCAATGTTTTGATACATGCAATATATAGTGGTCAAATCAAGGTAATTAGCATATTCATCAATTCAAAGATTTATAATTTCTTTGTGTTGAAAACATTCAAAATCCTGTGTTCTGGCTACACAAAAACATATACTGTTGTTGTTAACTGTAGTCATCCTAGAGCGCCATAAAACACCAGAACTTATTCCTCCTATCTGGCTGCAATTTTGTATCCGTTAACCAACCTCTGGCTATCCTCTGCCCCCTCAGCCTCTGGCGACCGCTATTTTCCTCTCTACTTCCATGAGATCAACTTTTTAAGCTTCTGCATATGAGTGAGAACATGCGGTATTTGCCTTTCTGTGCCTGGCTTATTTCACTCAACATAATGTCCTCCAGCTTCATCCATGTTGCCTCACATCTGCCGCTGTAGTTTAAAGCAGCTCTAGACAATATGTAAACAAATGGACATGGTTGTGCTCCGATAAAACTGTCTGCATCAATGTTGAAATTTCAACTTCATTTTCTTTCTTTCTTCTTTTCTTTCTTTCTCTCTTTCTTTTTCTTTCTTTTCTTTCCCTCCTTCCTTCCTTCCTTCCTCTCTTCCCTTTTTCTTTTTTCCTTCTTTCTCTTTCTTTTTCTCTTTCTTTCTTTCTCTTTCTTTCTTTCTTTCTTTCTTCTCTTTCTTTCCTTTCTCTCTTTCTCTGTCTTCTTTCTCTCTTCCTTTTTTCAAACAGCATCTCACTATGTTGCCCAGGCTGGCCATAAACTCCTGGGCTCAAGCGACTATCCCACCTCAGCCTCCTGAGTACCTGGGACTATAGGCGCCTGCCACTGTGCCCAACTCTTGATTTTTTCTAACTAGTTATAAACATTAAAAAGTACTGTTTTGCACTATGTGTTTTTCACAGTATTTTAAAAATCTAACTAAATGGTGAATTTTTTTAAAGTTTACAAATGTTGGCAAGGGCACCGGAAAACAGGAATTCCAGGGAATGCAAAGGGGTACGTTTTGGGGGGCTGGCAATGGGGCCTTACATATATATTAAACACCTTACAAATGTTCATACTTTTTGACCATTCCTAGGCATTTATCCAAGGAAAATAACCAGAGATGTGCATAAAGATTAATGAGCAAGGACATTCATCATAGCATTATTTATAGTATTGAAAAATTGGAAACAGACTCCAACTTGCAGTTCTGGCAACTGGGCAGATTGAGTAATACATCCCCTACCCTCCATATTTCTCCAAACACGTAGGCATGCTGTATAAAATAGAATACCAAAATCAAACACACAGACAAGCTAGGAAGAAAAATCCCTTTCCTCGATCAGAAGGAGGTTGTATCCCAACTTAGACACTCACCATTAAGGGCTGAGGTTTTCATTCCAGCACTAGAGTAAAAGACATGATGTCGAGATGTTGACCCCGCAAGACAGGAAGCGGGGTGGAACTGAGACTCCTGCGTAAAGCTGGGACATGGACCGACCACCTCTTTCATGAAAGGGAGGACTAGGTAAACTTCTCATCCTCCCAGGGCAGTAGCAAGTAAGCTTTTTTTTTTTTTTTTTTTTTTTGAGATGGAGTCTTGCTCTGTCGCCCAGGCTGGAGTGCAGTGGCATGATCTCGGCTCACTACAACCCCCGCCTCCCCAGTTCAAGTGACTCTCCTGCCTCAGCCTCCCGAGTATCTGGGATTACAGACACCCGTCACCACGCCTGGCTAATTTTTGCGTTTTTAGTAGAGACGAGGTTTCACCACATTGGCCAGGCTGGTCTCCAGCTCCTGACCTCAGGTGATGCGCCTGCCTCAGCCTCCCAAAGTGCTGGGATTACAGGCGTGAGCGACCGCGCCCAGCCAAGGAAGCTGGTTTCTGTGGATACTCCAAGGGAGGGAATGGAAAACAATCTTAGAAGAAAACAGAATCTCAAGTGCATGCAGAGTTGTGCGGTGTGAACGCACACTATCCTTGTGGCATGGAAATTCCAGGGGAGAAATTAGTGGAAAAACTGGCCCCAGCCCAGTCCCTGGTGTATCTGGCAGAAATAAATGCAATCTACTCTTCAAGGCTCTTCCATGACCCAGGACATCCAAGGCTCCCACAAGAATAGTTCTGCTAAAACTGAGAAACCCACCACAAGGGAGAATTGGTGGACACGACAAACTTGAGAATTAGTAGCCTGAGAAATTAAGATAATAAAACTATCTGAAAAAGACCATAAAATAATTGATTTCCATTGATTACAAATATGAAAGAATGGAAACCATAATAAAATAACAGGCTACTATAACCAAATAATGAGACATTTAGCAAAAAAAAAAAAAAGAGAACTTCCCAGGGGGGGCGGAAAGTATGTCATTGAAATGAATGCAATGAATGGGTTAAATAGCTAAAGAGAAAATTTGTGAGCCAGACAAATAGATTTGAGAAAATGACCATGAATGTACTACAGAGGGATTAAAAGGTGGGAGAAATGAAAGTTTACGAGACATAAAAAATAAGAGATAAGGCTGGGTGCGGTGGCCCATGCCTGTAATCCCAGCACTTTGGAAGGCCAAAGTGGAGGATCACTCGAGCCCTGGAGTTGGAGAACAGCCTGAGCAACATGGCAAAACCCTGTCTCTACAAAAACTACAAAGATTAGCCGGGCCTGGTGGTGCATGCCTGTAGTTTGAGCTACTGGGGAGGCCAAGGAGGGAGTATTGCTTGAGCCTGGGAGGTCGAGGCTGCAAGTGAGCTGAGATCATGACACTGAACTCCATCCTGAGCGACAGAGCAAGATGATGTCTCAAAAAAAAAAAAAAAAAAAGATAACAGATAATAGAAGTGCAACACATGTCTACTGAGTTCCAAAGGAGAAAACAGATGGAATGTGGAAAGGGTAATATTTATTAGAAAAGACAGCTGCTGATAATTTATTGGAGTTGATGAGACATGAATTCTTAGAGCAGATAAACAAAAACAAATACACACCTGTACACATCATATTAAAACTTCAAAACACAAAAGTCAAGAGAAAAACTTAACAAGAGAGGGAAAAGAGTCTCTTACAAAGGAAAATGAAGTCAGTTGATAATAAGAATCACACCAGTAACAAATGAAGCAGGAATGCAATGAATAATATCTTCCACCAGCTGAAAGGAAATACCAGATAATTTAAAATTCTATAAGCAGATAAACTAATGTTTAAGAACTTAAGAAATAGGTTGGGTTCAGGGCTCATGTCTGTAATCCCAGCACTTTGGGAGGCCAAGCCAGGCAGATCACTTGAGGTCAAGAGTTCAAGACTATCCCGGATAACATGGCAAAACCCCATCTCCACTAAAAATACAAAAATTAACCAGGTGTGGTGATGGACGCCTGTAATTCCAGCTACCCAGGAGACTGAGGCAGGAGAATCACTTGAACCGGGGAGGCAGAGGTTACAGTGAGCCGAGATCGTGCCACTGCACTCCAGCCTGGATGTCAGAGCAAGACTCTGTCTCAAAAGAAAAAAAGAAAACAAAACTAAACCCAAAACCTTAAGAAATAGGCAAAATCTGGCCGAGGCAGATGGATCACAAGGTCAGGAGTTCAAGACCAGCCTGGGCAACATGGTAAAACACTGTCTCTACTAAATACAAAAAATTAGCTGGGTGTGGTGATGTGGGCCTGTAATCCCAGCTACTCGGGAGGCTGAGGCAGGAGAATCACTTGAACCCAAGAGATGGAGGTTGCAGTGATCCGAGATTGTGCCATTGCACCCCAGCCTGGGCAACAGAGCAAGACTTCATCTAAAAAAAAAAAAAGAAAAAGAAATACGCAAAATCTGTATATTTTTTAGCAATAGATAAGCTATCTTAAAAATAGAAAACATTGCAAAAAAGAAGACTAAGTGGAAGAGGTAGGACTTGGTCTATTCGACACTGAAAGGCATTGTAAAGCTGGCATAATTTAAAAAGCGCATTCCTGAAGCATTAGTAAGCAGATAGGCTAATGAAGTGGACCAAGATGAGTACACAGCATAAGAAATTAGCACATGATAAAGTGGTTGTGCGAATGAATGGGGAAAGTGGCACCATTCGATCAATAGCATTGAGCTGGCCAGGCATGATGGCTCACGCCTGTAATCTCAGCACTTTGGGAGGCTGAGGCAGGCAGATCACCTGAGGTCAGGAGTTTGAGACCAGCCTGGTCAACTTGGTGAAATCCCGTCTCCACTAAAAATACAAAAATTAGTTGGGCGTGGTGGCAGGCGCCTGTAATCCCAGCTGTTTGGGAGGCTGAGGCAGGAGAATTACTTGAACCTGGGAGGCAGAGGTTGCAGTGAGCCAAGATCACACCACTGCACTCCAGCCTGGGCAACAGAGCCAGACTCCATCTAAAAAAAAAAAAAAAAAAAAAAGCATTGAGCAACTCTGCAACCACCTGGAGAACATCTGTGCTGAATTCTGTGGCAGGGACTGGTAATTGTCACTGGAATCCATTCTCCCCTTCTTGCAGGACACATGGATACATTTGGTGGCCCCATTTATGGTTGGGGGTGGATAAATGTTAAAGTTGTCCATGGAGTGTGGGTAGAAGTAAGAGGTGTGGATTCTGGCCCAGGACATAAGACACCCTAGAGGTGTGTGTCCTCCACGCTATCTTTCCTCTTGCCACTTGCTGCCACCCACAGATGGAGCCCAGCTTGGAGCTAGAGACAAGGACAATATCCTAGGGGGTGGAGGGGAAACAAGAGGAAACCCAGATCCCCAAATGACTGTTTGGAAGCAGGTCACCCACTGATCTCGAGTGTCCACCTCGGTCACACAGTGAGATTTGTAGTTTAAGTCACTGAATTATTGTTATGTTTTGAGATGGACTCTCACTCTGTGGCCCAGGCTGGAGTGCAGTGGCATGATCTTCGCTCACTGCAACTTCCGCCTCCCAGTTTCAAGCAATTCTCCTGTGTCAGCCTCCCGAGTAGCTGGGATTACAGGCATGTGCCACCATGCCTAGCTAATTTTTATATTTTTAGTAGAGACGGGGTTTCACCATGTTGGACAGGCTGGTCTCGAATCCCTGACCTCAGGTGATTCACCTGCCTCAGCCTCCCAAAGTGCTAGGATTACAGGCATGAGCCACTGTGCCCAGCCAAGTCACTGCATTTTTTAAATCTCCTTTCTAAAACAGGATAGCTTTCACCTACCTCATACAGATCGCAATCTCACTTCTCAACTACATATAGTCTAGATGGAACAAAATCTAATGCAAGCAAACAAAAAAAAGAAGTATGGGGGATTTTGTTTTTTGTTTCCTTTGTTTTGTTTAAGACAGCATCCTGCTCTGTCCCACAGGCTGGAGTATAGTTTTGTGATCATGGTTCACTGCAGCCTCAACCACCTCCCAGTCTAGACAAATCCTTCTGCCTAAGCCTCCATAGTAGCTGGGACTACAGACGTACGCTACCATGCCCAGCTATTTTTTGTTTTTATTTTTTGTAGAGACAGAGTCTTGCTATGTTGCCCAGGCTGGTCTCAAACCCCTGGGCTCAAGCCATCTTCCCACTTCAGCCTCCCAGGCATGAGCCAGTATGCCCAGTTATATGGGGGAAATTACTATAAAACTTTTTAAATTAGAAACAAATTTTATTGTATATGTTTAAGGTGTAAAACTTGATGATTTGATATATGTGTACATTGTGAAATAATCCCCACAATCAGGCTAGTTAAATATCCACCCCGTCCCATACTTACGTTTTTTTCTTTGAGGTGAGAACACTTCGGATCTACCCTGTTAGCAAATTTCAAGTACACAGTGCAGTATTGTCACCTATAGTCACCGTGTGATATGTGACATCTCTGGAATGCATTCATCTGGTGAAACTGAAAGTTTGTACCCCTTGACGGACATCTTTCCATTCCACCCTCCACCAGCCCCTGGAAATTCCCATTCTCTTTGGCATCATGGAAACGCTGGCCTCATACCATAGCCAGAGATGTCATGCTGGTGGCATGCCTCCACTGCAGTGTGGCTCCTGTTAGCGCAGTTTACTTCCCCTTCTGCTCATTCCTATGAAGTCAGACACTGAGAAAGGGCTGAGATTGTCCCCTCCTACCAGGGAAAGGAGTAGCCTGCACCAGTTTCATGTGCACATCTGACCAAAGACTGCAAGGCTCTGTTCAGAGACACAGACTGTGTATTCTTCACAGCAGAAATCAGCAGCCCTGCAAGCTCCTGGGCTGGTCCCAGCCACCCCGATTCCCACGGGCCACACTGAGGGCTGGGTGTTCACCTCCAGCTGCGCAGGTTGGCTGCACAAAGGGACCCCCGAGTTGGGAGCTGTTCCTCAGGGTGGTTTCATGACCTGCCATCCTCCCCTCCATAGACATGACCTGGAATATCCCTCACTGCCCAGGGGCTAAGGGAAAAGCTCTCTCGGGCTGTAATGCTGGAAGGTAAGCCCCTATCTCCTAGGAGGGGATGGAGAAGGCTTTAGGATGTGGGAATGCCTCTGCAGAGAGAGACAATCTCTATCTTTACTAGATGCTATCTCTGGCTCTCAAGGCTCGTGGCTCTCCAATCAGCGCTGACCAGAGCTCCTCAGGGCCCTTTGCTGCCAGCAACCAGGACCCATGGGAATGCTGAGACATCTAGGGAGAATGGTCGCCCAACACTTTTGTTTGCCATTTCAGGCCTGGTGTGCTGAGACATCACCCACTGCCACCAGCCATTGTTGGTCACCCCCAACTTGCTCCTGCTTTTAGAAATACAGTCGCCCATCCCTCTGTATCCGCAGGGTGGTGGGGGGATAGGTTCTTGGATGCCCCCACAGATCCCCAAATCCAAGGATACTCAAGTCTCTGATATAAAGTGGAGTAGTATTTGCATATAAGCTAGGTACCTCCCCTGTACACCTTAAATCATCTCTAGATTATGTATACTATTTAATACAATGTTGATGCTATGTAAATAGTTGTTGCACTGCATGGTTTGGGGAATAATGATAAGAAAAGATCCGTGTATGTTCTGTACAGATGCAACCACCTTAGGTCTAACTACATAGTACACATCAGCCACAGTGGAACATTTCTGAGACCAAAGGAGGCTGAGGCAGGAGGATTGCTTGAGACCAAGAATTCAAGATCAGCTTGGGCAACATGATGAGACCCCATCAACAGCACCACCACCACCACCACGACAACAACAAACCAATGAAACATTTTTTGGAATTTTTGTTCAAATTTTTTCAATTCCCAATTGGTTGTATCTGGGGATATGGAATTGGCGGATAGGGAGGGCCCTCCACAGTCCCTTGATTAAACTCACCTTAAATTACTCAGTTTGCACGTGCCACATGCTTGCTGTAGAGATCCTCTCTGGATTAAGAATATATATATATATATATATTCTTAAATATATATATATTTCTATATATATATATTTCTAAATATATATACATATATATATATATATATATATTTTTTTTTTTTTTTGAGACGAAGTCTTGCTCTTGTTCCCCTGGCTGGAGTGCAATGGTGTGATCTCAGCTCACTGCAACCTCTGCCTCCTTGGTTTAAGCGATTCTCCTGCCTCAGCCTCCTGAGGAGCTGGGATTACAGGCGCCTGCCACCAAGCCCAGCTAATTTTTGCATTTTTAGTAGAGATGGGGTTTCACCATGTTGGCCAGGCTGGTCTCGAACTCCTGACCTCAGGTGATCCACCCACCTCAGCCTCCTGAAGTCTTGAGATTACAGACGTGAACCACTTCGCTCAGCCAAGAATATATTTTATAAAATTACAAATCAATGGGAAAAAGACAAACCTAAAGGGATGAGAAGCAAAGGCTCTGGGTAGGAAATTCACAAAGACAAAACCTTGCTAGCCAATAAGCATGAAAAGATGCTTAACCTCAGAGAGGCCAAAGCCAAGTCTCATATCCCACAGCGGTGGCGAGATGTGAGGAAATGGGACTCACATTCGCTATTGGCTGAACTGAAATCTAAGGCATTAGGGAGTGCGATTTGGGAGTATCCTGGGAACTGCCAAGGCTCAGCCATTCCTCTCCTAGGAATGCCAAAGGCCTCCGGTCTCCATTCAATCGTGCTCTCCGCAGGGCCCCTGGTGGCACTAGTCCTCACCTGCCCCATCCCAAGCACACTGATTCCCAGTGATTGGAAACAACCAAGTGTTTGTCAATAGGATAATGTGTTAGTAAAGTATATATGCGTGTGTGTGCATATATATATATATATAAACTTTATACTATATATAGTGTATATGTATTATAATATATAATATATATCATATATAATATATATTAATTATATATAATCATAATGATATATGTTATATATCATTATAATTATTATATATAATATATATAATTAATATATTATATATGATATATTATATATAAAATATGTATGTAATATATATTATATATCATTATAATTATATATAATAATTATATATATATATATTGAGATGGAGTTTCACTCTTGTTGCCCAAGCTGGAGTGCAATGGCATGATGTCGGCTCACCGCAACCTTCACCTTCTGGGTTCAAGTGATTCTCCTGCCTCAGCCTCCCATGTAGCTGGGATTATAGGCACATGCCAAAGCACCACCATGCCTGGCTAATTTTGCATTTTTTAGTAGAGACGGGGTTTCACCATGTTGGCCAGTCTGGTCTTGAACTCCTGACCTCAGGTGATCTGCCTGCCTCAGCTTCCCAAAGTGCTGGGATTACAGGTGCAAGTCACCACACCCTACCTAGTAGAGTATATTTATAAATTGTAGGACAGAAATAATTAGCCAGGTCTATGTCAACATGGGTAAATGTCTAAGTCATAATGTTAAGTGAATAAAGGATATGTTGTTGTGTGAAACTTTAAAACTCAAACAATACTGTATTGTTTAATAAACATACTTTTGTAGTTAAAGTCTGTGATCAGGGATAGGGAGGATAAATATCACCTTCAGATTAGAGGTTACTTGTGGGATGGAAGGACTCAATTGGATAGAGGAACCGTTCAACTCTACCTGTAAACTATTATTTCTTTTTTTTTTTTAATTTTATTTTTTATTGCATTTTAGGTTTTGGGGTACATGTGAAGAACATACAATATTGTTGCATAGGTACACACCTGGCAGTGTGATTTGCTGCCTTCCTCCCCTTCACCTATATCTGGCATTTCTCCCCATGCTATCTCCCCCCAACTCCCCACCCCCCACTGTCCCTCCCCTATTTCCCCCCAACAGACTCCAGCGTATAGTGCTCCCCTCCCTGTGTCCATGTGTTCTCATTGTTCAACACCCGCCTATGAGAAATGTCTGAAGCAAAGATGGCGACAAATTAACATGTATCAAAATTGAATAGTGATTCATTGAGTGGCTGTAATATTTTTCTCTGCATATTTTGTATATGGTACATCTTTTATAATTTAAGGACAGTTAAAACAGCCTAAATGACTAATTTAAATCAGTGAAACAAGTCACAGTGCATCCACAGGATGGAACATAGTGCACCATTTACAAATCACCACATCAAAGAATTTAGGGACACTGGGAAAATGCTCAAGATACATTCAATGTGAAAGGATACATTAGAAAACAATTGTTAAGTGAAATAAGCCAGGCACAGAAAGACAGACTTCAAATGGTCTCACTTATTTGTAGGAGCTAAAAATCAAACAATTGAACTCAAGGACATAGAGGGTAGAAGGAAGGTTACCAGAGCCTGGCAAGGGGAGTGGGTGGGGTGTGGGATGGTTAGCAGGTGCAAAACTATAATAACTAATAGATAGAGTGAATAAGATCTAGTATTCGATAGTGCAACAGGGTGACTACAGTCAAAAATAATGTATAAGTTAAAAATAACTAAAAGAATATAATTGGATTGTTTCTAACATAAAGAAATGATAGAGGAGATCCAAGATGGCCGATTAGCAACAGCTCAGGAATGTAGCTCCCAGTGAAAGCGCAGAGAACGAGTGGACGCCGCACTTTCCGACGAATTTTTGTTGCCCACAGACCGGGAGATTCCCGGCAGAGGAGCCACACG
>CAUYQU010060163.1:0-18846 GCA_963574635.1 Cheracebus regulus
CTTTCTCTTTCATTTTTTTCTTTCTTTTGCAGTTTCTTTCTTTCTCCTTTTTTTCTAAAATCTCTTCCTCTTTCTTTCTCTTTCATTTTTTCTTTCTTTTGCTGTTTCTTTCTTTCTCCTTTTCTAAAAAAAAAAAAAAAAAAAATACAAAAATGATGGTCTCAAAAAATTTTTTAAAAAATAGGCCAGTCACGGTGGCTCAAACCTGTAATTCCAGCACTTTGTTAGGCCGAGGAAGGTAGATCACAGGTCAGGAAATCAAGACCATCCTGGCTAACACAGTGAAACCCTGTCTCTACTAAAAATACAAAAATTAATATGGTGTGGTGGCAGGCACCTGTGGTCCCAGCTACTCAGGAGGCTGAGGCAGGAGAGTTGCTTGAACCGGGAGGCTGAGGTAGCAGTGAGCGGAGATCTCACCACTGCACTCCAGCCTGGGTGACCGAGCAAGACTCTCTCAAAAAAAAAAAATTAAAAAAATAATAAAAATAATAATGCAATTGTTATCCAATGTGAGATAGAGTTGGCCTCCCAAAACACTGCGATTACATGGCCGAGTGTGGTGGCTCTCCTGTAATCCTAGCACTTTGGGAGGCTGAGGCAAGAGGATCTGTGGAGAACAGAGTTCGAGACCAGCCTGGCCAAGATTTAAAACAAAAACAAAACAAAAAAGCACTGGGATTATAGATATGAGCCACTGTGCTAGCAAAAAGATGCCTTTTTCACATGCCACATCTTCAGTAACATTAAAAGTCACTAGGTGCACTTGGTTTCTCAACCAAGGAAAGCACAGACCTTTCCTTCCTTTCTTTATTTTCCTTCATTTCCTTACTGTTCTAAAGCTTTTTAAATAAACTTTCACTCCTGCTCTGAAACTTGCCTGGATCTCTCTTCTGCCTTATGCCCCTCAGTCAAATCCTTTCTTCTGAGGAGGCAAGAATTGAAAATTCTGAAAAAAATAAAAATAAAAAAATAAAATCGCCAAGTAAAAATCATCAAGCTGTCTGACAAAAAAAAAAAAAATCTTCAAAAGATATTGATTGGCCAGGCATGGTGGTTCACACCTGTAATCCCAACACTTTGGGAGGCCTAGGCTGGTGGATCATTTGAAGTCAGTAGTTTGAGACCAGCCTGGCCAACATGGTAAAACTCCTTTCTACTAAAAATACAAAATCAGCTGGTTGTGGTGGTGCACACCTGTAATCCCAGCTACTTGGGAGGCTGAGGCAGGAGAATCACTTCAACCCAGGAGGCAGAGGTTGCAGTGAGCCAAGATCATGCCAGTGCACTCCAGCCTGGGCAATAGAGGGAGCTGTCTCAAAAAAAAAAAAAAAAAAGTACACTTCACAGGGTGGTATCGGGCCAAGCATAGGGTCTCAAGAGCAGGGTTACAGAATTTTCTGGGGCTTACATACCCTCTTGATATTTCCCATTGGCCAGTTATTGTACAACCCATGCAAATAAAGTAGTGGCCCACAATAGTCTGATTGGTTGCCAAAAGCAACCAATCAGAGGTACTTTCAGTTTTCCATCTGCCACACAGAAAAAAGGGGGCGGGGGTTTGCAAAGGGAGTACCCTCAGGTCCTTTTGTTACTTAGTTGTGGAAAGTTGGAATTTTCTTTATTTTTTTCTTTTCCTTTTTTTTTGTTTTTAAGAGACAGCATTTCATGTTGGCCAGGCTGGTCTCAAATCCCTGACCTCAGATGATCCACCCACCTTGGCCTCCCAAAGTGCTGGGATTACAGGCATGAGCAACCACGCCTGGCCTGGAAAGTTGGGATTTTCCTTTTGATTTAGTTTTAGGAAGTCAGCGTGAATCTGCTTTAGTTTCCCTGCCTCTAGACCCTATTCTCCTGCTTCACCTTCATGACTAAAATATATAAAATACTTAAACTAGAAAATAAAAGATGGTGGGAAATAATGTAAAAGCTAAAACCACAAAATAAAAATGGTAATACCAAAAACTAGTTCTTTCAAAAGACCAATGAAATAACCCCATGGACAAGTCTGATTAGAAAACAAAAGTAGTCAACATCAGGACTGAGAAAGAAGAAGTAAGCGTACATTCAGAAGAGATTATGTCATGGTCCTCTACAACTATAACTTGAAAAATCTCAAATGGATGATTTTTTATTTCTTTTTTTTTTTTTTGAGATGGAGTGTCCCTCAGTTGCCAGGCTGGAGTGCAGTGGCTGGATCTCGACTTACTGCAAACTGCGCCTCCCAGGTTCAAGCGATTCTCCTGCCTCAGCCTCCTAAGTAGCTGGAACTACAGGCACCACCACCATGCCCAGCTAATTTTTGTATTTTTAATAGAGATGGGGTTTTACCATGTTGGTTAGGCTGGTCTCGAAGTCCCAACCTTAGGTTATCCGCCCCCTCAGCCTCCCAAAGTGCTGGGATTACAGGCGTGAGCCACTGTGCCTGCCCCTCATTTTTTATATTTTTTATAGAGACAGGGTCTTGCTATGTTGCCCAGGTCCGTCTTGAACTCCTGGCCTCAAGCAATCCTCCTGCCTCAACATCCCAAAGTGCTGGGATTATAGACGTGAGCTATGAACATGGACATGATTTTCTATTAATGTTGGGGTTGGGGGTGGGAATCTCTAAAAGAGCAATTATATCATACAGGGAGAAAAATCTTTAAAAGAGACCTAAAATACATGGAATATTTACCATTTTATTTTTTTTTTCAGACAGGGTCTTACTCCTACACCCAGGCTGGAGTACAGTGGTGCGATATTGGCTCACTGTAGTCTTGACTTCCCTGGCTCAGGTGATTCTCCCAGCCTCAGCATCCTGGGTAGCTGAGACCACAAGCGCACTCCACTGTGCCTGGCTAATTCTTGTATAGGTGGGATTTTGCCATGTTGCCCAGGCAGGTCTTGAGCTCCTGGGCTCAAGCAATCCACCCGCCTCAGCCCTGCAAAATGCTGGGATTACAGGTGTGAGCTACTGTGCCTGGCCTATTATATTTAATAGCTCCAGGACAAATACTTTACCGTTTAATTTAGCTAGTTTCCAACAAATGAATGGGGACCTCAAATGATTTAAGGCTTTAAAAAGATGAAACCCTCTCTAATCTACCTTAAAGCTAGTAAAATAAGACACCAGACAACAGTAGCAATAAAAACCAAGCCAATTTTCCATGAGCTGCAAAAATTTCTAAGTGAAATATTAGCAGATTAAATGTATATGCCATAAGCAAGAATTCATTTCACCATAGGAAATCTCTAATGTGACAATATCAGAAGAGAAAAACCAAAATGATATCATATGCTGCAAATGTTAATGGAATTTCACAACCTTGCCTATTAAAAACTCCACATAGTTTGAGCACATCATGGAATAAAAATTTAAAAAGTAAATAAACTCGACACAGTGTTTTTATCATTTGATATTTTTTGCTGTTTAATTGACCTTTATAGTTTCTGTGTGACATTGAGGAAAGGAAACCATCTATTATCACTGATTATTTTGGAGATTCTAATATAAAAATGAAACTTTTGGATTTAAGAACTAGAAAATTCTCCAATAAAAAACAAAGAAGGACTTTGGGAGGCCGAGGCGGGTGGATCACGAGGTCAAGAGATAGAGACCTTCCTGGCCAACATGGTGAAACCCTGTCTCTACTAAAAGTACAAAAAATTAGCCTGGTGTGGAGGTGCGTGCCTGTATGTAGTCCCAGCTACTCGGGAGGCTGAGGCAAGAGAATTGCTTGAAACCGGAAAATGGAAGTTGCGGTGAGCCGGGATCATGCCACTGCACTCCAGCCTGGCGATGGAGCGAGACTCTGTCTCAAAAAAATAAAAAATAAAATAAGGAAGGAAAATTGTTGTCAACTGGATAGGAAATTAAATAATGAGAAGTGCTTTAAGAGGCCGAGGTGGGAGAGTCACTTGAGGCCAGTTTGAGTGAGACCAGCTTGGACAACACAGTGAGACCCCCATCTCTACACAAAAAGAAAAAGAATTAGCCGAATGTGGTTTACGCACCTAAAGTCATAGCTACCCAGGAAGCTGAGGTGGTAGGATAGCTGGAGCCCAGGAGTTTAGGGCTGCAGTGCACTACGATTGCGCCACTGTACTCCAGCCTGGGCGACAGAGTGAGACCTTGCCTCTATTTAAAAGAAAACAAGGCCAGGCGCAGTGGCTCATGCTTGTAATTCCAGCACTTTGGGAGGCCGAGGCGGTTGGATCACATGAGGTCAGGAGTTTGAGACCAGCCTGACCAACATGATAAAACCTTATATCTATTAAAAATACAAAATTAGCCGGGCATCATGACTGGCACCTGTAGTCCCAGCTACAAAGGAGGCTGAGGCAGGAGAATCACTTGAACCTGGGAGGCAGAGGTTGCAGTGAGCCGAATCAAGCCATTGCACTCCAGCCGGGGCAACAAGAACAAAACTCTGTCTCAAAAAAAAAAAAAGAAAAAAAACAAAAGAAAAGAAGAATGGGCTACACTACTAGGGAGATGAAGAAAAAAATTTTAAAAAACAGAAGTGGGAAATATATCTCCTTCACAATAGTGGCAAAAGGCAAAACCCATAAACCTAGCCATAAATTTAAGAAAGTTGCAAAATTCCAAAGTTACTGAGGGGCATGCAACAAGGATTATTGAAGTTTCTAGATGATAAGACAATATGCTAGTCTAATCCAAGCTAGTTCATAATGTATAGTCAAAATCTCAAAGGAAGGCTGGGTGCAGTGGTTCATGCCTGTAATCCTAGCACTTTGGGAGGCAGAGGCAGACAGATCACCTGAGGTCAAAAGTTAGAGCACCCTGGCCAACATGGCAAAACCCCCTCTCTACTAAAAATACAAAGTCAGCTGGGTGTGTGTGGTGGTGCACACCTGTAATCCCAGCTATTCAGGAGGCTGAGGCAGAAGAATTGCTTGAACCAGGGAGGCAAAGGTTACAGTGAGCCAAGATCGTGCCACTGCACTCCAGCCTAGGCAAGAGTGAGACTCTGTCTAAAAAAAAAAAAAAAAAAAAAAAAACTTTTTGGTAACTCTACACAACAATTTTAAAGTTTTTATGGAAAAGTGTTTGGTAGTACCCCTACATATTTGGTAAGCCTCATCTTACCTGATAAACTGGTAAAATTATTGTATTATCACAGGAAAAAACAAGATCAGGGAACAACAGATGGGCATTGAAGATTTTTTTTTTTTTTTGAGACAGACTCTCGTTCCATTGCCCAGGCTGGAGTGCAGTGTCATGATCTCCACTCACTGCAACCTCTGCCTTGCACGTTCAAGCAACTACCCTGCTTCAGCGTCATGAACAGCTGGGATCACAGGCATGCCCCACCACCCCAGGCTAATTTTTTATATTTTTAGTAGAGATAGGGTTTCATTATATTGGCCAGGCTGGTCTCAAACTCCTGACCTTGTGACCCGCCCACCTTGGCCTCCCAAAGTGCTGGGATTACAGGAGTGAGCCACTGTCCCCAGCCTAGATTTTTTTTTTTTTTTCTGGAGACAGTCTCGCTCTGTTGCCCAGGCTCGAGTGCAGTGGTGTGATAGCTCACCACAACCTCCAACTCCCAGGTTCAAGTGATTCTCCTGCCTCAGCCTCCCGAGTGGCTGAGATTACAGGCGCATGCCACCATGCCTGGCTAAATTTTTTGTAGTTTTAGTAGAGACAGTGTTTCACTATGTTGGCCAGGCTTGTCTCAAACTCCTGACCTCGTGATCTGCCCACCTCAGCCTCCCAAAGTGCTGGGATTACAGGCATGAGCCACCGTGCCCAGTGAAGATATTTCAGGTTGGACAAGGAGGGTTTCAATCACAGCACTGGCATAAATGGGTATCCATCTGGAAGAATTCTACTTTACACCACATATAAAAATTGCTTACTGAAAGATTACAGGGCCTAAACGGGAAAAATTTAGACTTTTAGAAAATATTCTTGGTTTGGGGATGAAGTTGATCTTAGTTTCTTTTTTTCTATTTTTTATTTATGTGCTTGCCTATGTGCAGATGAAGTCAGTCTTAAAACTGAAAATCCAAAAGCAACTACAGGAAAAGTAGATTTGATAATATGAAAACCTGTTTTATATAAAACAGGACCAGCCTGTTTTAATAATGCAGAGAAAACTGGTACTTTTGGATGTCATCTGGTTCTGTCAAAATTGAAAATGCATGCTTGCTTTAGGGAACCTAGAATACATAAAAGCATGGTATAAAACAATATAAACAAAATTGTAGGGGCAAAGAGAAAAAGCAGTCTGAATGAACAGGGGAAATGGTTGAATACATTAGTCATGTGTTGCTTAATGATTGGGCTATGGTTTGAGGAATGTGTCATTAGGTGACTTATTGTTCAAACATCAGAGTGTACTCACACAAATCTAGATGGCATACCCTACTACACTCCTAGGCTATATAGTGTAGCTTATAGCTCCTAGGCTACAGACCTATACACCATGTTATTGAATACTGCAGGCAGTTATAACATAAGCCAGTATTTCTGTATTTAAACACAGAAAAGGTACAGTA
Source organism: Cheracebus regulus (assembly GCA_963574635.1). Lineage (NCBI taxonomy): Eukaryota > Metazoa > Chordata > Mammalia > Primates > Pitheciidae > Cheracebus > Cheracebus regulus. The sequence continues at coordinate 6,508 of CAUYQU010060163.1, forward strand.
AAAATATGGTATAATAATCTTATGGGACCACCATTGTATAGGTGGTCTATGTTTGACCAACATGTTCATGGGGCACATGACTATTTATCTGTACTATGTAATATAATGCACAAATACAGGTAGGCTTATGTGAGGAAAATAATTGTTATGTATATAGAATGAACCACATTTTTAAAAAACCCATAAAAATTCATATGCACATCTATATTTATGCAAGGCAGGGAAGGATAAATCCATAATTGTTGATGTCCTTCAGATGGGTGGGATTTGGAAAGAGGATAAGAATCTAACTTTTTAAAAAAGATACCTTTTGTATTTGAGTATTGTTTTATTTTCTTAACCAAAACACAAAAACAAATTGAAAATGGGGCTTAGAATATAAGTTCTCATTTTTCAAAGTGAAAGTTTGAAAAGGTACTGGCTAAGGTTGATAACTTAAATAGTGGTAAAAGTAATTAACTTGGAATGATGGCAGCGATCACCAGAAGAAACAGAAAACAGGGGGACTAGGGATGAGGTCGTAGACTTTTACTTTAAAAACAGAGCTGCCAGGCTCACACCTGTAATCGCAGCACTTTGGGAAGTGGGCGTTCACGAGGTCAGGAGCTCAAGGCCAGCCTGGCCAACATGCTGAAACCCTGTCTCTACAAAAAATACAGAAAAAAAATTAGCTGGGCACGGTGGCAGGAACCTGTAATCCCAACTATTTGGGAGGCTGAGGAAGGAGAATTGCATAAACCCAGGAGGCGGAGGTTGCAATGAGCTGAGATCACCACATTGCACTCCAGCCTGGGCAACAGAGCAAGACTCAGGGGGTTAAAAAAAAAAAAAAAAAGTAGAGCTACACAGCCGATTCTCCATGACGACTTGGCTTACATGCAGTATGTCCTATGGAAGTAAAGTTTTCAAATACCTCCATCACCTTCTGTAACTCATATTAATAAAGTAAAAGCCAGGTACATAAAACATAAAACAAGAACCAAGCATATAAACATACATCAATTGGGTCCCCAGATAAACCCAAAACAGTTTTTAAAAATATTCCCCACCATACCTTTTAAAACAACTTTTCCATTACCCTACAGTAGGAAGTAACCACATTCAAATGAGTTAAGCTATAAAAAAGTAAAAGGGGCTACAAGCTTTATTAAAAGGAAGTAAATGCAATAGTAGTATGTACAGATGGCACATGGTGCCAATTTTATTTGTAAATATAGTACTCCAACTCAAGTTCAGAAGTTACACCTTTGCCACAGCCTTGGCTAAATCTTGAACTAGTGCAGAATTCAGCTGTGCTAGAGTGCTGATCTTAGCATGTTTTGACGTAGCATACTTGTTCTTGATAGTCTGGAAGACAAAAGCATAGCAATTAAAGAGGGGAAAAAAAAGTCACAAGATCCAATGATACAGGTATTCATATAAAATATTAACTCAGGCCGGGCGCGGTGGCTCACGCCTGTAATCCCAGCACTTTGGGAGGCCGAGGTGGGTGGATCACCTGAGGTCAGGAGTTCAAGACCAGCCTGGCCATCATGGTGAAACCCCATCTTGAAAAGAATAAAATAAAATATTAACTCATTCAAAATAAACCAGGCATTTGCAGGCATGATATTTCAATTATTTTCACTTTTCAGCATCTCACATTGCTGCTAGATTGACTCACCATGTGCTTTGTAAGCCCTTGATTTACCATGACTATATTCTTAGCCAGGTGCTGCATAACTGGAAGAAGGGATTCTTCAGTATATGACAGGTAATGCTGTAGAGTTGGTGTCTAAGACAACAAAAGTTAATGTTAAAAATACTCAATCAGTAATGATTTTCATAAAGTTTCTAGAAGTTAGATGTTATTCAGGAGTGGGGAAGGGATGGGTACTGCATAACTAATTAATATAAATTGAAATTTAAGACAAAGCCTAAGACTTGTCCTTCAATAGGTGCTCTCATGCTTCCGTAGGAACCTGTGCTCACACCTAATTTCATTATTGTAATTTCTGACTTGCTGCCCCCTAAAACTAGACTCCACTTCCTTGAGGCCAACTTTGTTATAGTTCCATTCCTAAGACCTAGGATAGTATCTGCTACATAGGAGAAGCATTTGTTGAATGAATGAATATGAACTACTAGTATGTCATTTGACCTTCAAGTTTCTCCATCTGTAAGAAGTTACTCTACCTTTCTCAAAGGGAATAAAGTTGAAATTAGGCAAAGAAATGGAAACACTTGGCTGGCTGCAATGGCTCATGCCTATAATTCCACCACTTTGGGAAGTGGAGGTGGGCGGACCACTTAAGCCCAGCCCAAGACCAGCCTAGGTAAGACAGACCTTGTCTCTACAAAAATTACAAAGCTCAGCCTCCAGGGTAGCTGGGACTACAGGCATGTGCCTATATATATGTTTTTAATTATTTTTTTGTAAAGATGAGGATTTGCTATGTTGCCCAGGCTGGTGGGCGACTCTTTTGTAGTTCATAAGTGTGATGATTGGGTGTTCACGTGAATGTGTGAAATATGCCACCCTCAAACCTTGTTATAATGTGGGCATATTACCCATCTGACATGAAAAAAATTAAAACTAGCTAAAGGAGGGTTAGGTTACACTGGGCCAACATCGCACCACTGCACTCCAGCCTGTGTGACAGAACAAGACCTTGTCTTAAAAACAAAAAGAAATAGAAACATTCTAAGACATCTTTTTTTAACTATTCCTTCAGTAGATCCCATATTTATGAACCACTTGAAGTGCCTTTTAGTAACAAAAGTCCTGTATTCAGTCAAACACTCTTTAAAATTTAAAAGTTTAGGAGTTCTGTGGGACAGAGCTTACCCATTCACCATTATCCAGAATTTTCAGTGCTAAGCAAAAAGCTCCTGCTGCAATTTGAGAAGGAAGAAAGTGCACCATATCATAGTCCAACATAGTTAGTTCCATCAGGTATTTGGCCAAAGTATGTTGGTCAACATCAGCCTGAAACAAAACCCATCACTGAGCTTCTTTCAGAACATTTTCCTTTGGCAATAAACTACATACTCATTTATATCTTTAACTACAAATGTTTGTCTACAAACTCAAATGCAAGTGCCCATGGAAATCCCTAATATTAACATGCAGCCCAACTAGAAATAAAGAACATCTTTATCCCTTCCCCATGTAGTTAGGTATAATGCAACTTAATTGAATTTGACTTGCTTGGTTAGCAGGAGTGTTCCCTAATGTACCCATACCGAAAGGTTTCTCAAGAAACCTTTACCTCTCCAATCTTAGATGCTCTCCGAAGGAAGTGCAAAGGTAGAGGCCGACCCAGACCAAAGTTTAAAGCTCTTAGAATCTTCATTTCCATCTGTCTGATTTGGTGCTTAGTGTAAGTGTTGTCAGTCACAAAAGCAAAGTCACCAATTTCTGGAGGGTACATTTCTTCATATTTGCTGGCAATAAACATGGCAGTGACACCAACCAGCTGCAGCATCTTCTTGGGCACACAATTATTCTGCAATGGGAATTTCAACGGGATGAATAAAATATTTGAAAAGGAGACACAGAGCTATGATGGAGGAGAGGTAGACAGACAGTCATTCTCCCATAGCAAAATCTTAAAATCCCCCAAGAAAGATTTTAGCTGAAAGTCATTTTCTTATGACAGCTAGAATCCGAAAAGGGAAAACTATTACTGAAATGCTCACCTGCATGAACCGATCAATAATGGAGACAGTCATGTACATGGTCTCCTGCAACAACCTGAATTTCATTTGGACCTGTACTAGCCAGTCAATTAGGATGGCTCTCATGTTTCCAGTGACTTCCCGACCCAGTAGGTATTTCGGTCTGACTGCTTGCTCTTCCTGCAAAAGAAAATGCTGATTATTCTTAGAAACATGACTCCATGTAATATATTATGTCCAGAAAGATCAGTTACTTCCTACAGTAGCATTTAGAGTATCAGTTTTTTTTTTAAGACGGAGTTTCAGTCTTGTTGCTCAGGCTGGAGTGCAATGGTGCGATCTCAGCTCACCGCAACTTTGACCTCCCAGGTTCAAACAATTCTCCTGCCTCAGCCTCCTGAGTAGCTGGGATTACAGGCATGTGCCACCATGCTTGGCTAATGTTTTTTTTGTAGTTTTAGTAGAGACAGGGTTCCACCATGTTGGCTAGGCTGGTTTCGAACTCCTGACCTTAGGTGATCCACCCGCCTCAGCCTCCCAAAGTGCTGGGATTACAGGCGTGAGCCAATGTGCCCAGCCTATGTAAGTTCTTAATTCAGTTATTCAAAGAGTCACCACAAACACCATCACCAAGAAAGAAAGCAAACATTAAGGCCAGCGTGGAGGCTTATGCCTGTAATCTCAGCCCTTTGGGAGGCTGAAGTGGGCAGACTGCTTGAGGCCAGGAGTTCGAGACCAGCCTGGCCAACATGGCAAAACCTTATCTCTACTAAAAATACAAAAATTAGCTGGGCATGGTTGCTTGCACCTGTAGCCCCAGCTCCTCAGGAGGCTAAGGCACGAGAATCGCTTGAACCCAGGAGGTGGAGGCTATGGGAGCCGAGACTGCACCACTGTACTCCAGCCTGGGTGACAGAGCAAGACTGCCTCCAAAAACACAAAAAACAAAGAAACAAAAAAACACATTAGATAGGACAGTGTGACAGCTTTTTTATATTGTCAGGTCTTACAATATTCGATTCACCACAGCTGCTACTGGCCCACTTCCTTCCAAATAAAAATACTATACTATCATCTCAGATCTTTTCACTTAAGCCTTTAAACCTAGAACCTGAGCTTTATGTAGAGAAAATATCAGTAACTCCCAGAGAAGCTGGAACCCATTCACTACAATACTCCTGCCTGCTCCAGGGCTAAACCCCAACAGCAACATAGCTAAGAACTGTGGGAACAAGAGTGACTTTATTTTAAATGCTAATACCATGTGACTTCTGCCTGTTCACTTTAAGTTTGGCCTTTCCCTCAAACAGCCCTTGATACTATTGTATACATTATAGGCTGTGATGTCAGCAGCATTCTCTCAGCCACTCACACATTCCTTCTAGAGCATGTATACTTTCCCTAAGAAAATGTATACATACCCAAGCCTTGGGTATGTGGGGTTACAGTGCAGAGATCTACATCTTACAGCCACACAAGACCATACTTCTGTCTGTAAATTCCTCCTAATCAATCACCCAACAAACTCCATTTAACTGCCTTATTCCTTGGTTTCTAGGCTCCTTTGACATTTGCGGGGGTTGCTCTGCATGTATGGCCTTTCGCAGAACAAGAATGAAGCATCAAGAAACAGTACATTTACTAAATTTAATCTCCCAAAGTTAGAACACAACTTTAAAAAGCACAAGATGGGAGAAGAAACCCAAAGTAGGAGGCTGCTCCTGGCAAAGAACTCTTCTTGCAGAAGGATCCTATAGAAAAAGGAGAGGCCCAAAAGGAGGGCTGGGAACGGTGGCTCATGCCTGTAATCCCAGCACTTTGGGAGGCCAAGGTGGTTGGATCACCTGAGGTCAGGAGCTCGAGACCACCCTGACCAACATGGAGAAATCCCATTTCTACTAAAAATACAAAATTAGACAGGTGTGGTGGCGCATGCCTGTAATCCCAGCTACTTGGGAGGCTGACGCAGGAGAATCGCTTGAACCCAGGCAGCAGAGGTTGCAGTGAGCAGAGATCAAGCCACTGTACTCCAGCTTGGGGAGGAAGAATAGTGAAGCTCTGTCTCAAACAAAGAAACAACAACAAAAAAAGGAGAGGCCCAAAAGGAGCAGGAAAGAGATGAAGATGTCAATGATGACATAAGACAATGCATAAAAACAACTGGGGGCTGGGCGTGGTGGCTCATGCCTGTAGTCCCAGCACTTTGGGAGGCTACGTACGGTGTGGGGTGGGAGGAAATCACCTGAGGTCAGGAGTTTGAGAACAGTCTGGCCAACATAGTGAAACCCTATCTCTACTAAAAATACAAAAATTAGCCGGGTGTGCCAGGCACGGTGGCTCATGCCTGTAATCCTAGCACTTTGGGAGGCCGAGGTGGGTGGATCACCTGAGGTCAGTTCAAGACCAGCCTGGCCATCATGGTGAAACCCCATCTTTAAAAGAAAAAAAAAAATTAGCCAGTATTGTGGTGGGCACCTGTAATCCCAGCTGCTCGGGAGGCTGAAGCATGAGGATCACTTGACCCAGGAGGTGGAGGTTGCAGTAAGCTGAAATTGCGCCACTGCACTCCAGCCTGGGCAACAGAGCAAGACCCTGTCTCAAAAAAAAAAAAATCAAAACCAAAAAAACAACAAATAAAAATACAAAAAGTTAGCCAGGCATGGTGGCATGTGCCTGCAATCCCAACTACTCAGGAGGCTGAGGCAGAAGAACTGCTTGAACCCAAGAGGCAGAGGTTGCCCCCTAGCCTGAGCGACAGAGTGAACAAAACAAAAAAACTGGGTAAATATGGTAACAGTATAGTTTATGCTAGGATGTTTATGCTGCCATATAGAAGGCTTGTGTTTGTGGGGAAAGGGCAAATGCCATTAACAGAAAGTTTCAAAAGTGGGATCAAATTGAAATGAACCAAAAACTAGCTTTTGAGCGTATTCCTTTAGGGCACAAATAATTTCACCAACAACTGAATGCACATCAGCCACACTAACACAAAACGCCTTGTGTTACAGGTGGCTATAGTCTTTCAGTATAGTCTACATCATTCATTACATTCATTATCGCCTAAAATGCAGAATTTGGGACTTAACCATTCAAACTGCAATGGAGATGGCATAGTTACACATCAGATTCAATCTGTGGACTTTCCTTTAGAAAGAGCAATAGTAGTAGCCATGCTAACTTCGAACTTTATGACACAAAGTGGCAAACAGACTTCATTGGTTTAGTGACTTTTTATTTTAGGTATTCCATGAAGGAGAATTTGAAAGTGCAATCTACTCTTAAGAAATGCTGCCCATGTCCTGCTTCAATTATTATAAACTATTGATAGAAAATAGTTTCATAAAGTTAGAAGTAGTTTAGTAAAAGAAAAGACAACAAATGATAATACTGACCTCAAGTTGTCTCAGATAAGCATAAATATCTTTCACATATTCACTACAAAGGTTTGGATCCACTCCATCTTCTGCATCCACATCATTTACTGCAAGAATTACATCAGAGAAAGCCTGACACAGGTCTTCTTCTGCAGGGGCACATCCAGATGTTTCCATTGGGCTTAGAGAGGGAGTGTCAACCTTGAAACAAAGAGATCTCTTGAAACACTAGCAAACAGGAGTAAGCACTATAGTTAAGGTCAGTTTATTGGTACCAACTTAAGATAGTATTCTGCTAAATTGACATACAAATCATTTCCTGAAAGGAAAAGTATCTTTTCAGATTTACTCCATTTCTTTTTAGGAAGTGATTAACATCAAAAGAGATCATTTGGGTTGGGTGCAGTGCCTCACACCTTTAATCCCAGCACTTTGAGAGGCGGAGGTTGAGGCCAGGAGTTCAAGACCAGCCTGGGCAATATAGCAAGACCCTGTCTCTGCCCCCAAAAAAAAAAAAAAAAGTGATCATTTAATTGCTCAAATAAAAAGAATGAGGTCGGGTATGGTGGCTCAAACCTGTAATCCCAGTACTTTGGGTGGCTGAGGTGGGAGGATCCTTTGAGACCATGAGTTCCAGACTAGCCTGGGCCACATTGCAAGAACTCTCTACAAAAAAAATTTTTAATTAGCTGGGCATGAAGGTGAAGGCAGCTGCCTGTAGTGCTAGCTACTCAGGAGGCCAAGGCAGGAGGATCACTTGAGCCCAGGAGTTTGAGGATACAGTGAGCTATGACTGTGCCACTCTACTCCAGCTTGGGCAAAAAAAAAAAAAATAAATAAATAAAAATAAAAAGTGAAATGCCAACTTAAAGTGAGCCAAGTTTAAAGTTGGAAGCAAATAAATTAACATTCTAGACTTTCCTCCAAAGGAAACTGAGAAGTAATTAATCTTTATGAGCAACTTGTGAAGTTAATCCAAATAAATGACAATTCAGTCTTTAGTCTTTATTTCAAAATATAAACTGGCCAGTGCGGTGGCTCACACCTGTAATCCCAGCACTTTGGGAGGCCAAGGCGGGTGGATCACCTAAGGTCAGGAGTTCGAGACCAGCCTGACCAATATGGTGAGACCCCCGTCTCTATAAAAAAAATTAAAAATATAAAAAATTAGAAAAAAAAAAAAATATATATATAAACTGCTTCTCACTACTCAAAAGAACACAAATTCTGTCCTGACTACTAAGGATTAACTAACTCCATCACCATTAACCATTTCCTTCAAGCTTCCTTTATCCCACTGTTCAAACATTTATTGAGCACCTTCTTCAAGTCAAACTCTGCAAGGCATTGACTTCATGGCATCCTCAAGGCGCTCTTAATTTAATAGACAAAGTTAAGTAAAGAAATAAGACTGGCTGGGCACGGTGGCTCATGGCCTCTTAAAGTGAGGGCGGATCATCTGAAGTCAGGAGTTCGAGGCCAACCTGACGAACATGGAGAAACCCTGTCTCTACTAAAAATACAAAAATTAGCCGGGTGTGGTGACACATGCCTGTAATCACAGCTACTTGGGAGGCTGAGGCAGGAGAATCGCTTGAACCCAGGAGATGGAGGTTGCAGTGAGTTGAGATCACGCCACTGGACTCCAGCCTGGGCAACAGAGTGAGACTCTGCCTCAGAAAACAAACAAACAAAAAACACCATGGATGCTAGGAATAGGGGTGGAGATGGGAGAAGTTAGGGAAAACTTCAGGAGTTGATGCTTGAGCTGTTTTCAAGGATGAAAAGGGTTATTAGCTAAATGAAAGGGTAGAAGGCATTGTTACTAAGTGTGAAAGCAAAGGTAAGAATTAGTATGGACCTTTCAAGAAAGCCTCACGGAGTTTGATGTGCCCAGTTAAAGACTGTGTTGGCTACATGTTTCATGTACTATGACCAGAAATTCAACACTAAAGCAAAATTTTTCAATCTCTTATCCTTAGATATAAAAGCAAAACTGGCCAGGCTCACGCTAAATAGTGGCCAGGCTCAAGCTAAATGGTGGCTCACACCTGTAATCCCAGCACTTTGGGAGGCCAAGGTGGGTAGATCACTTGAGGTCAGGAGTTCCAGACTAGCCTGGCCAACATGGTGAAACCCCATCTCTACTAAAAATATAAAAATCAGCTAGGTGTGGTGGCACGTGCCTGTAATCCCAGCTACTTGGGAGGCTGAGGCAGGAAAATTGCTTGAACTTGGGAGGCAGAGGTTGCAGTGAGCCGAGATCGTGCCACTGCACTCCAGCCTGGGCAACAAAGTGAGACTCCCGTCTCAAAAAAATTTTTTTCAGATAATCTTCTTAACTGGTTTTAACTAAGTTTAAAAAAAAATAGAGCTTCAGAATGCAGTTCATTGCAATTTCATCAAAGCATCCTCCTCTACATGACCTACGTTTCCTTCACAGGATAGGATACATTTACACATCTGACATTTAATAAAAAGTTATTGGTCTTGAGGCTAAATCTTTTTTTCTTTTCTAAAACATCTTTTTTTTTCTTTTTCTTTGAGGCCAAATGTTAATTCATCTTCTTAACCACTCCCTGAAGAGTTGTATTCTTCCTGTTTTACTCCTTTACATATTCCAATGTTATGGGCTTATTATTTAGTAGCCATATTAGGCAGTTAAAAAAAAAAAATTCAGGCCGGGCACAGTGGCTCACGCCTGTAATCCTAGCACTTTGGGAAGCCAAGGCGGGCGGATCACCTGAAGTCAGGAGTTCAAGACCAGCCTGACCAACATGGTGAAATCCTGTCTCTTAAAAAAAAAAAAAAAATTCAAGAGAACATTCTATGTTTACAAGGATAAATTCTGCAGAGATGGCCTGTACTTGGACAATAAAACCTTTGGTTCAGGCAACTACTACTTAACATCATTAACAAAGAAAGTAATATAAGAATGTTAATAAAAGCATAGATTCTGAAGCCAGACAGCCTGAGCTTGAATCCCATATGGGCCACTTACCTGTGTGACCCTGACATAACCTTTCTAAAGCCATGACCTAAATATCAGGGGTGATAATACCCACCTCAGAGAGTACATGTAAAGATTATGTGAGTTATTGCATGTAAAATGTTAGGCAGAGCTTGCCTCATGCTAAGCACTCAATAAATGATATTAATATTACTATTAATTTGAATGCTTTTGCATGTATCAGTGAAATAAGGGACACAAGAAATAACAGACTCTACAATGGTAAGAATAATTTTACCAAAATAGGCTCAGGCGAAAGTTTTTCTTCTTTAACAGGCTCAGGATCTGGCTCTGGCACTGGCTGGGACACTGGCACTGGCACCAGCATAGGTACCTTTTCCAGAGGTTTTGGTAGTTTTTTAGCAATAACTTTTCCAGTAGCTGAAGGTTTTCCTTCCTGTGTAGATGAAACAGAGAGAATGGAATATTTCTGTATCAAGACCACAGCTGGAAGGCGGGCTCTTACAGAAGTTCGGTCAGGAGGAGGGCTACCTTTTTCATAGGCATTTTGGCCTGTAGTTGTTCACTGACTTTGTTACCAATGTCCCCAAGAGCTGTTCTTGGCCTCAGTCCGGGCTTGGAGGTTGCAGCAGGGGCCATAGGCACGCGCTTTGCGCCTGCCATACTGATCTTCGTGGTATTTTCAGCATTAATTTTCGAGTTCTGAAAGAAGCAAGACCACTTTAAGAGCTGGTCCACGGAGGCTCGAGTAAGTCAAGGGTTAATTAAGGTGGGGCACAAGAGAGGTTCCCAGAAGGAAAGCCGACTAAATATGGGTTCCAAGGGAAAACGTGGGTCCCAGAGTGTACTCTGCGGCCGTGACAATTCCACCGAGAACCTCTACATTTACCGATAGAGGGATTTCCTAATTAATCCTGGCCAGCCCTAAAATACTGAGAATTTACATTTGAAAGGTAACCGAAAAAGCCTCCAATTGCAGACACCTTCTCTCTGGAAAGGGGGTTACGCAGTTGCTGGCGGGCCCACTCAGAAACCCTCCATCATTTCAAAAGTTTCCTAGTCGACTCTCCACCGCCCCCATTTATCCAATATCCGTCCAGGTCTCTTTCTCACCTTCCTCCCTCCGTGCATCGTCCCCCACACTCCCCTACCAGGCCTGGGCCCACCTCGGCGCTCTTGGTGACTCCCCTCCCACCTTCCTCCCCAAATCGTCCCTGAAGCCCTCTGCCGCTCAGCGAGGCAGGGCCAGCAGGCAGCAGCGAGGAAGGCCGCGTTAGTTCGCAGTCCGCAGCGGCTCACCCTGGTGACTCGGAGCGCCATGGCTTCCTCTTCACCAGGCAGCAGCTCAGCGGAGAGAAGCTGAACACCGGAGTCCCGACCAGCCGAGTACGTGAATCCACCAGAAACCAACAGCCGTTCCTCCGCAGCACGCCGGGAAGAGCCGGCCCAGCCTTAAGTTTAAACCCCGCACTGCTCCCTCCTTATTGGCCTGTTCGTGGCACTCGCTAACTTCCCATTGGCGGCTGCCGCTCCCGGAGAATGCGTTTCCAGGGCGATCCCGCGATGGCATTCTAGAGGGGCGGGGTCAGAGTGACGCTACGGCCGGAAGGCGTGGCCAGGTTCTCATGTGGTCTGCCTCCGCGCCTGCGCTCTCGGGCAGCTGCCGCGGTCACCTGGAGAGCCTAGCAACCCGTGTACCGCCCACATGGAAAGGTGGGGGTGCGCTGCCCGTGCCAGATCCCGGAAAGCCTGGTGGCCTTTGGAAGGTGACAGTGGCGCGGCCACAGTCTCAGAAGTGTCAAAAGTAGTTTTGGATCTAGTCCAAATTATTGTTACACACTTCCATTTCTACGGTAGCAGCAATAATGTAGTTCATGAAAGGCTTTGATATACATTCTTTGATTTGATAGTTGCAACAACTCTATCGGGTGGAGGAACTGAAGCTCAGCGGCTTAGATGACTTTACCACGATCACACATTAGCAAGCGAAGAACTTTTTTGAGGGGAGGGAGGGTGGGTATTCGTATTATTTTCGCAACATTGGTTGTCCCTTAAGAATGCCACCTTCCAGGCCGGGCTTGGTGGTTCACGCCTGTAATCCAGGCACTTTGGAGGCCAAGGCGGGTGTATCACCTGAGGTCGCGAGTTCAAGACCAGCCTGACCAACAGGGTGAAACCCCGTCTTTAAAAAAAATAATAATAAAAAATAATAATAAAAGAATGTCACCTTCCAATCATGAGGTCAGGAGATTGAGAGCATCCTGGCTAACACGGTGAAACCTTATCTTTTTTTTTTTTTTTTTTTTTTTTAAAGACGGGGTTTCACCCTGTTGG
>CAUYQU010060164.1:0-36611 GCA_963574635.1 Cheracebus regulus
AACAAATTACACTGCCACGTGTGTACCTATGCAACAATATTGTATGTTCTTCACATGTACCCCAAAACCTAAAATGCAATAAAAAATAAAATTAAAAAAAAAAACAAAGACATGAAGAAAAGTGGCTGTGTTATAATACTCTTCAACAGTGAAGGGAGTGAAGCACCAATAAAGGATACAACAAATGCATTATGATAAATAAAAGCCATATTCAAATGTCACTATAAAGTATTATTTTACTCATATTTTATTGTGTTATAGGCAAAACTATAGAGGCAGACAACAGAATAGTTGTTTATAATGGTTGTGTTTTGGAGGATGGTTTGAGGCAGAAGTGCCTGAAGCAATTGTTGAGCGTGATGAATGCGTTCTACTTTGCAATTATGTTGCCAGTTACAGTATTATATGCCTTGCCAAACATTCAGAAATATATACCATAAAGGATTAATTTTACTCTATGTGAATTATACCTTAATGTTATATATTTTTAGATAAAAAAAACTACTATATTAACATTATAAAAATCCAAGCTAGGAAATTTCCTTTTTTACAGTGCTTATTTCAAGGTCTTACACATGCCATCTCATACACAATGGCTGATGTGGTGAGGAGTCTTTTTATTTGCAGTGATTTTCAAGCACAATATTGATGTTAGGTTTTTTTTATTTTTACATATTGACTTTAGAACACCATCTCTGAGTACAAGACAACCCTTCTGAAAACAAATAACTAAATAATATTTGTGTGTCATGATTAGCTTTGAAATGATTACCTGGGAAAGGTACCAATCTCAGTTCTGGTGATCTTTAGAAATGGCAAAAATGAGTCAGGATAGGTAAAGAGGAAATAGTCCATAAAAGTGGCCAGAAATGTAAATGTTCCTATTTAGGTAAGGAATTTGAAAATACTTCCAGTAGAATTTATAGTGAATTTGACTAATCCAAAATAATTCAGAATTCCTAGAATACAGAATGTTTGAAGAAAAAGATAAACATCACTCCTGAAGAAGTAACGAGGCAAGATCTTGACAGTTGTCAACATTTTTCTCCTTACTTTCTCATAGATTGTTTTCTTTCCTCATTATATTTTCATCATTTTGAAGCCTGAAACAGTGATAGAAAGAATTCTGGCTTAGGGGGTCAAAAGGGCCAGGGTTTTTTTCACAGGTGACTTAATTACCACACATGATCTTCTGCTTCAGTACCACTAATTGAAAAAAAAAAAAGATTATACATAATAATCTAGTTTATCAAATTCAGTTAAACAATTTGGGGCCAAAAATATTATTGTAAGTTAATTCTGTGTCACATAATTTCTAAAGTAAGTAATTAAACATATTTATTATAAAAATGTTTAAAACCATTTTTGTACCCAAGCTTATAGATTCTAAAATTAGATTTGAACTTACAAATTAGGATAACTAAATTTTATTCTAATTTCAAATAGCATCCCTGTTGCATTTAAATTACAAAAGATATTAGTATTTTGTTAAAACATTTTTTGCTCTGAATTCTCTATTATATTTATAGCAATTACATATTTTTAAAAAACAATTGAGATCTTAAAATATGCAAAACGTAGTTTAGATAGCATTTAACTTTCATCAGTTGTTAAAATTTTTGTTGTTTGTGAAAATACTTCAGATACACTTATGAATTTGGTATTTAAATTTGTGGCTGAAAATCAATTTAAAATTTAGAGCTACACAAAAACAAAATATTGGAACTGATTGCAGAATATGTTGCAGCTGTTATGTTTTTAAAATGTGTATATAAGTTAAATAAATGTCTTTCAGTACCAAGGTTGTCCATTAACATTTTTTTAGTTGTCTTTACAGAAACATATTTTTTATTGTTTATATTGATGTCAGAAGTCTATCTGATGTGTAGAAAATGATCTACTTTTTGAAAAGTGTTTTGTATATAATAGTTTTGTTTTCAGTGGAGTAAACATACCAATAATAAAAAGACAAAAAGAAAATATTTTATTTTATTTTTTTTTTGTATTTCCAACTTTTTAAAAATTTTACTTTAACTTCCAGGATACATGTGTAGAACATGCAAGTTTGTTACATAGATATACATGTGCCATGGTGGTTTGCTGCACCTCTTGACCCATCCTTTAAGTTTCCTCCCCTTACCCTCTACTCCCCAACAGGCCCTAGTGTGTGATGTTTGCTGAGGATGATGGCTTTCAGCTTCATCCATGTTCCTGCAAGGGACATGATCTCATTCCTTTTTATGGCTGCATAGTATTCCAAGGCGTATATATTGCCACATTTTCTTCAGCCAGTCTATCATCACAACCTTGCCATTCTGACTGGCATGAAATTGTATCTCATGGTGGTTTTGATTTGCATTTCTTTGATGATCAGTGATATTGAGCTCTTTTCATATGTTTGTTGGCTGTGTAAATATCTCCTTTTGAGAAGTGTCTGTTCATATCCTTTGTCCACTTTTTGAAGGGGTTGTTTTCTTCTCATTTCAAATAGCATCCTTGTTGCATTTAAATATATTTGCAAAATATATTAGCATTTTGTTAAAACATTTTCTCTCTGAATTCTCTATCATTTTTACAGGAATTACATATTTTTAAGTAATAAATTAAGACCTTAAAATATGTAAAACTTAGTTTAGCTAGCATCATCCTGATTCCAAAACTGGGAAGAAACACAACAAAAAAGAAAACTTCAGGTCAATGTCCCTGATGAACATGGATGTAAAAATCCTCAATTGAATACTGGCAAACTGAATTCAGCAGAACATAAAAAATCTTATCCACCACTATCAAGTCGACTTCATCCTTGGGATGCAAGGCTGGTTCAGCATACCCAAATCAGTAAACTTAATCCATTACATAAACGGAACCAAAGAAAAAAATTGCATGATTATCTCAATAGATGCAGAAAGGGCCTTTGATAAAATTCAACATCTCTCCATGTTAAAAACTCTCAATAAATTAGGTAATGATAGAACATATTGCAAAATAATAAGAGCTATTTATGATAAACCCATAGCCAATATCATATTGAATAAATGTCTGGGCAAATGCTGGAAGCATTCCCTTTGAAAACTGGTACAAAACAAGGATACCCTCTCTCACCACTCCTGTTAAATATAGTGTTGTAAGTTCTGGCCAGGGAAACGAGTCCAGAGAAAGAAATAAAGAGTATTCAAATGTGAAGAGAGGAAATCAAATTGTCTCTGTTTGCAGATGACATGATTTTATATTTAAAAAACTCAATCATCCCTGCCCCAAAACTCCTTAAACTGATTAGCAAATTCAGCAAAGTCTCAGGATACAAAAATCAATGTGCAAAAATCACAAGCATTCCTTTACACCAGCAATAGACAAGTAGAGAGCCAAATCATGAATGAACTCATATTTATAATTGCCATAAAGATAATAAAATACACAGGAATATATCTAACAAGGTATTTGAAGAACATCTTCAAGGAGAAATACAAACCAACTTTTATTTTAAGTTCCACGGCATATGTGCAGATTTGTTACATAGATAAAATGTGCCGTGGTGGTTTTTTAGCTCCTCCCACACCCAGCCTCCCTGATAGGCCCCAGTGTGTGTTGTTCCCTACCCTTTGTCCATGTGTTCTCATCTAGTTCTCACTTACAAATGAGAACATTCTGTATTGAGCTTTCTGTCCCTGCGGTAGTTTGCTAAGGATAATAGCCTACATCTCCATCCATGGTCCTGAAAAGGACATAATCTTATTCCTCTGTATGGTTGCACAGTATTCCATAGTGTATGTATACCATATTTTCTTTATCCAGTCTGTCATTGATGGGCATTTAGGTTGATTCCATGTCTTGGTTATTGTGAATAGTGCTACAATGAACATATATGTGCATGCATCTTTATAATGGAAATATTTTTAGTCCTTTGGGCATATACCCAGTAATAGGATTATTGAGTCAAATGGTATTTCTGCCTCGAAGTTTTTAAGAAATTGCTACACCGTCTTCCACAATGGTTGGACTAACTTATACTCCCACCAAGAGTGTAAAGGTGTTCCTTTTTCTTTACCTCACAAACATCTGTTGTTTTTGGACTTTTTAATAATAGCCATTCTGACTGGTGTGAGAATGGTATCTGATTTGCATTTCTGTAATAATCACTGATGTTGTGCTTTTTTTTCATATGTTTGTTGGCCACATGTATGTTTTCTTTTGAGAAGAGTCTGCTCATGTCATTGGTCCAGTTTTTAATAGGGTTGTTTTTTTCTTGTAAATTTCTTTACATTCCTTTAGGTGCTGAATATTATACCTTTGTCAGATAGATAGATTGCAAGAATTTTCTCCCATCCTGTAGGTTGTCTGTTTACTCTGGTAATATTAATAGTTTCTTTTGCTGTGCAGAAGCTTTTTAATTTAATTATATCCTATTTGTCAATTTTTGCTTAACAAAACATTTTTAAATGCATAAATTATGTGCTATGTGCCTCTAGGTGCTGCTTGTAGTTGCCAGTGGGCTAGTCAGCATTAAAATGTGAATTATGCTATAATATTTGGTATAGATCAGGCTTTCGTGATTAAATGTTTGTCGGCAGAGTTATTGGGGCTATTTAATAAAGCCAATAATGAGAATTAGAAATGTTGAATTAAATTGCATCATAACCAAGCACATATGCCTTATAAAGTGCTTCTTAAAGGCTATTGTGTTGTGTGATCATTTTCAATAATTTTACTAGGCAATTGTTTCCCAACTTCAGACAATAAACTGTATGAACCCAGAAAGATTATATGTAAGACATTGCACTACCTTTTCTGATCATTATTAGGGGTTTAAATATTTCTTCCGCATTCATAATAAAATGTCTACATTTATAAAATTATGGCTGTAATAGACTTGTTTATTTAAAAATATTTTTACTTGGAAAAATATAAAAATGCTGTCTTTAAAAAATAATCAGTAGATCACAAAATGTAACAATTAAAAAACAATTACCACATTCTTCCCTTTTGGAATTCAATGTTGTTAGAAAAATAATCTGGGCTTCTGAGGCTTTCTTTGTACTATTTGATGAACTATCAAATATGAAAATATAAATAAGTGATAACTTTAGAATATTTTAAAATATCTTAAATTTATATTAAATTTTAATTGAAGCACTTCAGGTGGGAATTCCAATTAAATAAGACTTGCTATATATACATTTTTCTCTTTTACCTTTTTCCTAAATATGATTAAATGTTATTACAGAAAGAGAAAGTACATGGGCTTAAAATAGTAAAAAGAATTTGAAACGAAAAAAAAATCAGAAGAGATTTCAACAGATTGTGAGAACTCTAAATGAAGAAAGAGGACTGCCAACTGATAAAATAAGTTGGCAGAAGCTGTAGGTTAGAATACTTAGTAATCTTGCACAAATATGTTTGGGAAGGCTTTGGATTTGGAAACATCAGGAATGTTAAAGGCAATTTATGAGGTTGAAAATCAGGGAAATTAATTGAAGTTACACAAAACATTTAAACCACCAATTTCTCTCTCTTAACTTTATATTCAGAATGTCAAGAAACTATGAGTCAACGCTTTTTCTTAAAAATGTTGAATGCACCTAGAAGAGTGAATTTCTGCCCAGCAAAACAACCAACCCTAAGATCCAGTACAACAAATAAAGAGTAACATTGAACAGATCCTGCCCACATATGGAGTTTCTCTCCCAAAGTTGCAGACATCATTGTTAAATATGAATGGCCCATTCTGAATCAACAGAACTTTAAAAAAAAAAGTACAAAATTTAAAAAAAGATGAACAAATGTTTTAAAAAATAAAATGTGACTAAAAGAAATAGAAATAATTTCAGAAGCAGAACAGATTTTTTTAAAGACAGTCATTCAAAAAGTCCGCAAGGAGAAATTGAAATCATAAATGTGAACAGAATGCTATTTTAAAAAGTTATAAGAGCACATGAAAAATATTTTAAGACATATATATGTATACATATACATATTTAAATTCAGACATGGACTTAGTTTCAATTTTGATATGTAAAAAGCTTGAAAATTTCATGCTGAACATTATAAGAAGAGAAAAGCTGAACAACGTGAAAATTGACAGCTTTTCTCAGACCATCGAAGAATTAGGGTACTAGGACAATCATCTAGCTAGACAGTCATTTAGTCTAGAAGTTGACTAAAAACATAAATTTAGAGAAGCACCAAACACTGTTTCTTAGAAAAGTTCAATATAATTGATAAATTGGTAAACTGATAAGATTGATACACTTTTGGTCAATCCAACCAGGGGAAAAAAAAGAGAAAAGGTACAGTTTACTGATATCAGAAATGAAAAAGAAGGCAAAGTGTGGTGGGTCACTATAATCCCAGCACTGAGTAGCCCAGACGGGTGGATGGCTTGAGCTCACGAATTGAGAGACAATCCTGGGCAACATGGAAAAAGACCATCTCAACAAAAAATACAAAAATTAGCTGGGCATGGCGGCACATGCCTTTAGTCCGAGCTACTCCGTAGACTGAGATGCAGGAATTGCTTGAGCCAGGGAGCGGAGGTTATTGTGAGCAAAGACCATGACTCTGCACTCCAGCCTGAGCAACAAAGCATGACTGTTTATTCCATGAGGGCATCACTGTTTATTCTAGGGACACTACAATTTTAAAATTTTGATGAAATTGACTAACTCATTGAAAAACACAAACTTTCAAACTCATGTAGGAGAAATACATAATCTGAAAACACCAGTATCTATTAAATAAATTATACCAAAATTAATAATATTTCTGAAAAGTGAATTTTACCACACATTTAAAGTCTATATGATACCAGTTCTCCACAAACTCTTCCGGAAACTACAAGTAGAATGAAGACTTTCCACTCATTCTATGAGGAAAAAATTGCCCTAATGCCAAAAGTAAACAAAAACATTACAAGAAAGGAAAAGTAAAGGAAATTTTGCAATAATGACAGCATTGATAAACATTGAGACCATAGTAAAATAAAATTAAAGTAAAAACACAGTAAGTGAAACAAGCTAGTCACAGAAATATAAATACTGCATGGTTTCACTTATATAATATATCTAAAATTGTCTAATTTATAAAATCAGAGTGGAATGGCAGTTTGTATGGCCTGGGAATAGAGAAAATGGGGAGTTACTAATCAATCAAAGGGCAAAATGTTTCAGTTAAGCAAGAAGAATGATTTCTAGAGATATGCTATATAACATTGTATCTATAGTCAACAATACTGGATTGTACACTTAATGTGTGTTAAAGAGGCAGAACTCATGTTGAGTTCTTACCACAATAAGATAAAATTATATTTAAAATTTTCTCAAATCATTTCTATTCAACAATATACTATAAATCCTAGCTAATACAATGTGACAGAAATAAAGTGTACATGTTGAGAAAAATAAATACAACTATCTTTGCAGAAAACCCCAAAGATTTGACAAAAGAAATCCTGGAAATAAATGCTTATTGCAAGAACATCAGAAAATAAATAAATCAAGTAAAATATATGTATTTATACTTAATTACTCTAAAAGTAACTTAAAGTAATAATTGTGATAATATAAATTGGATGTTTTCAGCAAACATAAAAGTGAAATGAATAACAACAATGTGAAATGAATGACAATGATGTGAAATAACAGAGAATTAGGATCATTCTGTTAAACAATACCTGTACTACATATGAAGAAGCATAATATTTGAAGATATATTTATTTAATCTCCTCTGTCAACAATCTCATTTATACTTTCTAAAAAAACATTTGTGTTGGTTACACTTGGATTGACAATATACATTTTAAAATAGTGTAGATTTATAAGCAATGCTTAATTAAAATCAGGAAAGAGAAATTTAAAAAGGAAACAAAAGGCAGAAGCAATCAAAAGAAAAATAAACAGTAAAAATATGGTAGATTTCAATCCTACTATGTCAGTATTCACTTTAGATATGCATGATATGAAAATAACAGTCAAATAATACAAATTGTTAGATTGGATTAAAGAAAAAAACTCACAACTATATCCTGCCTACAAGAAAACCACTTTACGTATAAAGACTCAGATGGCTTAAGAGTAAAGAGATAGAGAAAGATAAGATTAACCAAAGAAAATATGGAAAGTTACATTAACTTTAGGAAAAGCTGACTTGGAAACAAGGAAAATTATCAGGGATAAAGAGATATATTACATAATGATAAAGGGCACAATTTTCCAAGAAGAGATAAGGATCTTAAATATGTATGCATGTAACAGCAAGCTTCAAAACACATAAGTCAACATGTTAGAACCAAAAACAGATATATTTACAATTATCCTTGAAGGCTTTGTCCCTTGTTCATTAATTGATGTATCATGCAGGCAGAAAATTAATAAAAATGAAGATGATCTAAAGAGGGTTCTTAATCTCTTGTCATTGGCAAAATATGTAAAAAATATTTGATATATAGCAATATATGTTTTATTTATATTTTAGTATAAATAAAAATATCCTGTAATTTGTCTATCAATTAGCTTAAAAGATATTTTGAGATATCTATAACAACTTTAATGGGAGTGACCAAACCTCACATGTTAGGCACAACAAGCATTACTTTGGTTTGTTACCTACAATCAAATGGAATGTAACACAAAATATCAGTTGGAGATAAGCAAAACAAATATGTGTGTATGTGTATATATATATATATATATATATATAATATGAATAAATATATATAATAGATAATATTCCTCATTCGACTTCACAGATTACCTAAATCTAATCATAGACCCAGATTAGAAAGCGACATTGAAAGGATGAGGTATAAAAATGTCTGTCTTTGACCTTCTGTACTTGAAGTGCTTACTCTGCTAGTTGTAGTCTTGAAGACTTCATGAGATAATGGATATTAATAATAGGTTTGAATAAATTTCTGGATATTTAACACTATAATGGTTGTTTACTAGTATCATTTCAAACATTCATATGAATTTCAAATGATTACTTGAAAATAGCAAGTATATATTAGTTTTTCATTGATTTGAATAAAGTAATAAATTTAGATTATAATCTAATCTTTAATGTTTATTAATATAATAATCTTACAGTCCTTATCAACATATATAAATATTTCCATTAAAATTTTTTCTTTTCTGTTTGCCATTGTAGGTGCTTAGAAATCTGAGTTTCAAAGTATACATATACATATTCTATTGTTTGTGTGTGTGTGTGAGTGTGTGTGTGTGTGTATGTGTATAGTTAGCTTTCCGGGTCACTAATAAAACTGTAACACTAAATAATTGATATTATGAAATAATAATTTTGCCCTGTAGTGGGCACCTAAGGTTTAGCTTATTATTATATTTTTAATCACAGCTAGTTTGTAGAGAAATAAGAATCCCAGTTTGAGAAATATTCATAAGAAAAAAAGAATAATGATTCATTGTCTCCTATAGATGAGCACTATTGCATTAAAAGTATAAAGTTTTGAGACTTTTGAATTACTGAAAGAAAATACATTTCTGTAGAGTTCTTATTAAAATATTTAATCATAAGAACATTGGTTTAAGACTTAGACTTAGTGAAGGTACTATATATTACATTCTGTGGCTTTTGAAATTATAAAGACAAAATATAATTTTCAAGCTCAAAATGCTATTATATAATTATGAGTCTTGTTTTTAAGATTTTTTTTTGTTGATATGAGGTCTTGCATTGTTGACCAGGCTGTTCTCAAGAGATCTTCCCACCTCAGCATCCCAAAGCATTGAAATTAAACACATGAGCCACTATATGCAGGATGAATCACTTTTTATTAAAACCAAATATGAGTGATCCTTTTCCCACTTGTTGATGAAAACAAACTCCATTTTATATAAACAGCATTTATTTTCATGAGTAAATTTAAAGGATAGTTTTAAAAAAATTTTTATTTTAAGTTTGGGGGTACATGTGAAGATTTGTTTATAGATAAACACATGTCGTGGGTGTCGTATGCATTTCATCACACAAGTCTTAAGCCCAATACCCAATAGTTATGTTTTATGTTCCTCCCTACTCCTCCTACCATCTCCCCTCAAGTAGACCCCAGTGTCTGTTGTTTTCTTCTTTGTGTTCGTAAGTTTTTATCACTTAGCTCCCACCTATAAGTGAGTACATGTGCTGTTTGATTTTCTGTTCTTGCTTTAGTTTGCTAAGGATTATAGCTATTAATTCCAGTCATGTTCCTGCAAAAGATCTTGTTTTTTTTTGTGGCTGCATAGTATTCCATGGTGTATATGTACCACATTTTCTTTATCCAAACTGTCATTGATGGACATTTAGGTTGATTCCATGTCTTTGCTATTGTGAATAGTGCTGGAATGAACATATGTCTGTATGGGTCTTTATAATAGAATGATTTATAGTTCTTTGGGTATATATCCAGTAATAGCATTGCTGTATCAAATGGTATTGCTGCCTCTAGGTCTTAAAGAATCACCACTCTGTCTTCAGTAATGGTTGAACTTATTTATACTACAACAATATAAAAGTGTTTCATTTTCTCCGCATCCTTGCCAGTATCTCTTTTCTTTTTTGTTTTTTACTTTTTAATAATAGGCATTCTGACTGGCATGAGATGGTATCTCATTGTAGTTTTAATTTGCATTTCTCTAATGATCAGTGATATTGAGCTTTTTATCATGTGCTTCCGGGCCACCAGGATATCTTCTTTTGGAAAGTGTCTGTCCATGTGCTTTGCCCACTTTTAATGGGGTTGTTTGTTTTTCTCTTGTAACTTTAAGTTTCTTATAGATGCTGGATATTAGACCCTTGTCAGAATCATAGATTACAAAAATTTATTCCCATCCTGTATGTTGTCTGATAGTTTCTTTCACGGTTTCAGATCTCTTAAGTTTAATTAGATCTCCCTTGTCATTTTTTTGCTTTTGCTACAATTGTTTTTGGGTCTTTGTCATGAAATTTTTGCCCATTCCTATGCCAAGAATGCTATTGCTTAGGTTGTCTTCTAGAGTTTCTGTAGTTTTGGGATTTACAGTTAAGTCTTTAATCTGTTTTGAGTTATTTTTTATATGATATAAGGAAGGAGTCTAGTAAAAATCCTCTGCATATGGCTAGTCAGTTATTCCCGCACCATTTATTGAATAGGAGTCTTTTCTCTTTTGCTTGTTTTTGTCAGCTTTGACAGAGATCAGATGGTCATAGATGGGCAGCCTTGTTTCTGGGCCCTCTATTCTGTTCCATATGGTCTATGTCTGTTTTTGTACCAGTTTCATGCTGTTTTGATTGTTAGAGCATTGTAGTAAATAGAGTTTGAAGTTGGATGATGTGATGCCTCCATCTTCGTTCTTTTTGCTTAGGATTGCCTTAGCTATTTGGGCTCTTTTTTTTTTGGTTCTATATGAACTTTAAAATACTTTTTTCTAGTTTTGTGAAGAGTGTCTTTGGTAGTTTGATAGGCATAGCATTGAATCTATAAATTGCATTTGGCAGTATAGCCATTTTCACTATATTGATTCTTCCTACCCATGAGCATGGAATGTCATCCCATTTGTTGTGTCTTCTCTGATTTATCCGAGTAGTTGTTAGTACTTATTGTAGAGATCTTTCACTTCCCTAGTTGACTGTATTTCTAGGTATTTTATTTTGTAGCAATTGTAAATGAGATTAACTTTTTGATTTGGCTCTTGATTTGGCTGCTATTGGTGTATAGGAATGTTAATGATTTCCTACATTGATTTTGTATCCTACAACTTTACTGAAGTTGTTTACCAACTGGAAGAGCTTTTGAGCCAAGATTACAGGGTTTTCTATGTATAGAATCATGTGGTCTACAAACAGAGGTAGTTGAACTTCCTTTCTTCTTATTTGGATGCACTTTGTTTCTTTTTCTTGCCTGATTGTTATGACTAGAACTTCTAATACTATGTTGAATAGAACTGGTGAGAGAGAGCATCCTTGTCCTTTGCTGTTTTTCAACAGGAATGTTTGTAGCTTTCACTCATTCAGTATAATGTTAGCTATGGATTTGTCATAAATGGCTCTTATTATTTTGAGGAATGTTCCTTCAATACCTAGTTTATTGAGAGTTTTTAACATGAAAGGGTGTTAAATTTTATGAAATGTCTTTCTGTGTTACTGAGATACTCCCGTGGTTTTTGTCTTTAGTTTTGTTTAAGTGATTAATCACATTTATTGATTTGTGAATGTTGAATCAACTGGATATCTGGGAATAATCCTGCTTGATCATGGCAGATTAGTTTTCATATGCTGCTAGATTCAGTTTGCAAATATTGTATGGAGGATTTTTGCATCACTGTTTATCAAGGATATTGGCCCAAAGTTTTCTTTTGTGTGTCTGTCTCTGATAGGTTTTGGTAAAATGATACTGGTATCAAGAATGATTTGAAAAGGAGTCTCTCCTGCTTATTTTGTTTTGTTTTGTTTTTCAATGGTTTCAGTAGGAAGGGTACCAGCTCTTTTTTGTATATCTGATAGAATTCGGCTGCTAATCCATCAGGTCCTGGGCTTTTTTGTTTGTTCGTTAGCTATTTATTACTGATTCAGTTTCAGATCTTGTTGTTGGTATGTTCAGGGAATTATTTTCTTCTTGGCTGATATCATAGAGGCAGAAAATTAACAAACATGTTCAGGACCTATACTCAACATCAGACCATATGGATGTGATAGACTTTTTCAGAACTCTCCACCAAAAAAAACAACAGAATATAGGTTCTTATTGTCACATGGTATATACTCTAAAATTTACCACATATTGGACATCAAACAATCCTCAACAAATGTAAAAGAACCAAAATCATACCAAACACACTCTCAAACCACAGGACATTAAAAATAGAAGTCAAGACTAAGAATGTTCAAAACCATGCAATTCCATGGAAATTGAACAACATGCTCCTAAATGACTTTTGGGTAAATAATGAAATTAAGTCAGAAATCAAGAAGTTCTTTGAAACTAATAAGAACAAAGATATAACATACCAGAGTCTCTAGGACACAGCTAAGGCAGTGTTAAAGGGAAAATTCATAGTAATAAATGCTCCTATCAAAAAGTTAGAAAGATCTCAAATTAACAACCTAACTTCAAAATTGAAAGAATTAGAGAAGCAACAACAAATCAAGCCCAAAGCTGGCAGAAGACAAGAAATAACAAACCAGAGCAGAACTGAAGGAAATTGAGACACGATACACCATTTAAAAGAGCAGTGAATCCAATAGTTGGTTTTTAAAATAATAAAATAGGCCACTAGCTAGACTAATAAAGAATAAAAGAGAAAAGATCCAAACAAAACAGGAACACAATTAGAAATGACAAAGGTAATGTTGCTACTGACCCCACGGAAATAAAAACAACCATTAGAATCTACTATAAAGACTTCTACACACAAAAACTAGAAAACCTAGAACAGATGAATAAATTCCTAATATAACCTCCCAAGACTAAGCCAGGAAAAAATTGATTCCCTAAAAGATAGTTTTAAAGTCATAGTTGTTCAGAAAAAATGAATATATTTTAACTGAAAAATACATCATTTGAGATTATTGCTTATTTCCAAGAGAGGGAAATTACATACACAAAAATCATTACTCTTATTTTTCTCATGTTTTAAAAGAATATTAAATTTCCTTCTAAAAATTTAGGTTTACCTAGTCACATAAAATCATATATATATAGTTTTGATGAGCAATCTTATCTGCAAGTAGATTTGTAGCAAGATGCTACAAATTATTAATAGACTATTCCAAACTAAGGAGACTATTTTATTGTTTTTAAAATGTTCTCATTGATGGTTGTCCTCAAGAACAAATAATCTCCCCTGGAACAATATAACATGAATAGGAATTGAATGTAGACATTTCAAGTATAAAACAGTATTAAAAATTAAAAAATACTTATAAAGATTGATTGACAGATTATAGGTATTAATGGAAGGAAGGTCAACTATCTCTAGAAATTTGAAAATATGTGAATATTAATACAAATTCAATTTTACACTTTACTATTTGCTTTTTAAATTTTTATTATAATAATTATATAAATGCAATGTATGACAAAGTGCCACACATCTCTATCATTTGCTGAGTATGCCACCCCTGAATAGAGATGAGAAGCAGTGCTGTCTTCTGGTTTTAGGGTCAATTAACTAACTGTAAAGGAAACTGAAGGCATGATATGTGTTGGTACATCATGACTTCTAAAGTAATTTAACTTGGCATAAATTAAAATTGCTTCTACCTGATTAAAAAGATAGATATGAAATTACTAACTGCAGAAACACAGGAACAAAAGTGTTTGGGATAGAAAATCCCTATATGTATATAGAGAAAACAAATCCTTACTGTGCCTATTACTAGAGAAGTTTAAAACAATTTTTGTCCTGGGTCTCAAGTTACATTGCTACTTGTTATCTATTATACAATATTATAATAATTATTTTATATTACATATGTTGGTATATCATATATTAATTATAAATGCTTTCCTACATTTCAATTTAGTTTTTACAACTCTGTATTATGGTAAATAAGTTCTCCTTTGCATATTTGAGATAAAATTTTGGAGAAGCTAATCAAGTTGTTCTTTATGTGAAGTTTTTCTCATAATCCACATACAATATATTAGCAAAGACTGAAGTTTGCCTAAAAAGTGACCACTTTTCACTAATTCTACCACTATACTATGATCTAAATTACAACCCTTTACTGACTAGAGTTTAGACTATTGTAATAGTTGCTAATCAGTTTCCTTGCCATAAGACCTTGTCTCTTTCCCCTACACTCACACAGTCTGTCCTTTTCATGTTAGTGCCATGGACTGAATGTTCAGGCCCCTCCAAAATTTATGTTGAAATCCTAATCCCAGTACAATGGTACTTGGAGATGAGGCCTTTAGGAGGTAATAAACTTTATATTAAGTCATGAGGTTGAGGTTCTCCTTATCAAATTAATGCCCGTATAAAAAGAAAAAGAGGTGAAATAGTTCTCTTTCCACCTTGTGAGGGCACAGTGAAAAGGTGCTGTTTGTAAAGCAGGAAGAGGGCCCTCCGTAACAAAATAACCATGGTGGTTCCCTGATCTCGGCTTCCAGCCACCAAAAGTGTAAAAAAATAAACGTTTGTTCTTAAAACCACCAAGGTCGATATTATGTTATAATATCAACTCACTAAAATAAGTAGCCAGAGTGATCTTTTAAAAACTCTCAGGGCCAGGCACAGTGGCTCACGTCTGTAATCCAGCACTATGGTAGGCCAAGGCAGTCAGATCACGAGGTCAGGAGTTGGAGACCATCCTGGCCAACATAGTGAAACCCTGTCTCTACTAAAAATACAAAAAATTATCCAGGTGTGGTGGCACTTGTCTGTAGTCCCAGCTACTCAGGAGGCTGAGGGAGGAGAATCACTTGAACTGGGAGGCAGAGGTTGTAGTGAACCAAGGTCATGCCATTGCACTCCAGCCTGGGTGACAGAGTGAGACTCCCTCTCAAATTTAAACAAACAACAAAAAAAACTGTCCGATAAAAAGTTGGAGTTAAATCCAAAATCTAAGGTGCTTATTATGGTCCAAAGGCCCAAATGATCTGATTCTTGGTTTTCTCTTTAACTTCACCTCCTGTCTCCCTTGCTTGTTGTATAATAATCTCACATGCTTACTTGCTATTTCTCCCTCCTGTCCTCTATTCACTTCCTTTCTGTAGCTACTAAAATGTCTCTGCAACCTTCACTGGCTATCCAATGCTCTCAGTCTGCTTATGCTTCTTAATAATAATATTACCAACTGAAACTCATATTTGTGTTTATTTTTAGAATTTTTACTCCTCTATCATGCCATTGAGAATAAAGAACTTAATGTGTTGTATTTATTGCAGCACTCTCAGCTCTTAGACTGTTACCTGAAATGCTGTTATTGCTTAATGAATATTTGTTGAATGAATAAAAACTGAGCTCAGTTATCAAGTCTCAGAGCTTACATTTGATCATCGATTTCTCTTATTTCTTACCATATATAATACTGAATTTATTTTCCCCCATATGTCTAAATAGATCACTAATATGTGTTTGATGCAACTAACCTCTGAAGAGGGTAGAAAAATTGTACAAATTTAATCAAATTTTAGACAAGAAATTTGTAATATCAGGGGATGTTTTAAGTAGCACCACATGGTTAAATTCAACTGTTCCTAATATGGCAAGCCAGAATGAAATCTTCTAACTCACAATACTATAAACAAACAAAGTAGTTAAAAAAAATAACAATATAAATTGAAAAAAATCATTTAATATTCCAAAACTACCTAAAAATAATTGTGGCTCAATAATTTGGATCAATTATCTCTACTATTAAGGTTGATTCATTTCTGATTGTTAGTAAAGATTTACTCTAAATAGCCTATTCAAAAAATATCAGTTTAGTGAATCAGTATCTATGTCCACCTTTGAACTTCCAAATTATCCCCCATAACTGTTATGAATCCAAATGTTAAGTTGGATCATGCTGAGGATTCATTTGTGAAATCTTCTGTGCTATTATGAGATTAAAATTGGGTTCAAAAACTACCTACCAGGTACTATGCTTACTACCTGGGTGGCAAAATAATCTGTAAACTAAGCCCCCATAACACAATTCATCTATATAACAAACATGAATGTGTACCCCCAAACCTAAACTAAAAGTTTTAAAAAATGGGGTTCATAAGCACATAATATTCATTCTTAAATAATTCAGTGCTTTCAATATGGTTTTAGGCTAAACATTAGAATTAGGTATTTATTGAACCTCTTCTTGTATGAAAGAAGAATATATCTATGAATACACTCATTATTAGTTGAATTAAAAAACCAAGAGAGCAATTGTGATTGGTAAATTATTTCAAAATAACAGAGTATTAAAATACTCTCTTATGCATATTCAGACATTTATAAATTTCTGAAAATTATGCTTTTATTATTTCCCCCCTATTAGAGAAATTGGTAAAATATTAGTCAGAAGGCAGCCAACTTGCTGCAATAGAAATAAATTACAGTAACAAAACTGACTTTATGTCATTAGCATAGTCCACAATTCTCTTAAATTATGATGAAATTCAGTTTTTCATGCACTGACACTGATGGATGATTGTTATTTTTAGACCCAGTGTTGCAACAATAAGTCACCGGTATTAGAAGTACCCTGGCTAACATGGTGATGGTTACAGCTTTGATTGAGATTACTCCTGACACAGGTCAGGCAGAGCAGTAGACTGGGTCATACTGTCCTGGCAGCTGGCCTCTTTCTTGCCCTTGTGTCTTAGAGAAATATGAACGTATTCAGCGCATACAGCATTGTGGTGGTAATCATTTCTAATGGAGTGTGGTTACAAGATGTTGCAGAAATAATATATATCATTTTATCCTGGTAGTATATCTTATTTCGATAGAGCAAACAATGTCCTACTTAACAAGAACGGCCACATTCATCTTGATCTGCCTGGGTCTTAAACTTTTCATGGTTGCTATACTGATTTTTTTAAACAAAAACCAGTAGAATGCTTAAACATTTTGAACACAAACAAAGGATTTATATATGTAAGGATTGAATAGCATAGTTCTTTTTTTGTTTTTCAGAATGAGTGCCAAATCGTTCAAACAACAAATGCTTTTGTTATGTTTGTGTTGTCTGGATTTTTACAGCTAAATAATAATGACACCTGTAGGTAGGGGGTGGAAAATGCAAAAAAAAAAAAATAAATAACTATTAAAATGCTATCTTCAAATTTTAACTTAGAAGTATTACAATTTTTTTTCTTATTCAACCTAAAAAAGAGGCAACCAGCCAGATGGTAAATGTAGTCTAATCCTGTTGCAGAGAAGGATGGCTACATACTCAATATCTATTCTGTTTATCTTCCTTAGTAACAGCCTAACAACTCTATTTCAGGTTGCAATGTATCAACTAAGAAAAACAACAACAACAAACTTCTGCAGCTTTCCTTGCCACTAGGAGTGAATTAAATGTAAATGGAAAATAGTACTTCTGAGAACACTTTTTGAAAAGGGCCCTAATTTAGCTAGCAAGTTGCTTATTTCCCTTAATATTTGTCTTATTCCCACTTCCTTGGCACCAGAAATAATGTTTGGGTCTTCTGTAAGCATCCTGTGACAGTATAAAAATCACAAACTAAAAATGGCTAAGCAGAAAGGAACCACCATGGGTTGACTTCCTCTGGATTTCTTTATGAGAGAGAAAGTATAATAACCTGTGTAAACTACTGTTTTTAATGACCATCTTACTAGTGGAACAATTTCATTTCTGCATGAGACAACTCCAGACTCTGTGAGTGGGAAGCTGTTCTTATATCTACTCTGTGGAAATTGTGGCATTGCCCAATTAGCATTAGATTTTTTTCCAGAGTTGTTCAGACCCACCATAACTAGAGACATCATGTTGTTAAGTAGATGAATGGCCTCCACATTTCCCACTCCACCTAGTAATCATTCCCTACCTTCTCCTTGTAGACAGTTGTTTGTTAACAATCTGTATGTTTGTTCAATAATCCCTTGCCCCTGAATTTACGTAACATGATTAAATTTCACTAAAGCCAATGTTGTAAAATAATTCACAAAATCTCTTCTGTATATGGCAATTATGGATTAAATAGAAATTTTTTCTATGAACTAAAATATTTGCTTTCTTTGAGGTAGAGAATAAAAATAGGGCCAAAGATCACATATTGAGAGGGACAGCTGGACAAAGCAAACTGAAATGTTTGGTTCCAAATCAATTATCCTGCTTCTTGCAGATTCTATTTGCTTTGTCTATCTTAATTAATAAGCAATAAATAGCAGGATTTTATACATTATACTGTTTCTGCAATTGGATGTGTGTCTTTGGGATAATTATCACCTAATCCTTGAAATATTTTTTGCGTATTTGGTGACAGAAATTTTGTATTAGAAAATATGTAGATTCCAAATTTTTGAGCATGCCAAGCAAAGTTACACTGACAGCAGTTTTTTAATATCCCTAAATCATTCTACAAAATATAGCATAAAAATGAACAAAACAACAAAAATTATCACAACCAATTAAGTCATAAAACCAAGTGACAAAGTAACTCTGTGAGTCCCAAAATACATGGAGGTGGGGCCAGATCACTGACAGCAACAATATCTGGAAAGTACTGTAAAACAAATCTGATGGCCTAACCATAAGCTTAATGGAAAACATCCAAAATCTTACTAAGACTATGGTAAAACACTTCCAAAGGACAGGAAAGTAGCTTAAACAACTGAGAATGCATATAGCATCTTTGAATAAGAAAATTCAATACCTTAAAGGTATCAATTTTTACCAAGTATATTTAATCCAAAATTAATTACAATACCATTGTTTTTGCTTTTATTTATTTGTCTGATTGTTTTGCCTGAGTTAAATTAAGTTCATTATAAACCATCAGTTTGAAGCTTAAGCAAGAAAGAATGATCACAAAAAGCATAAAAAGGAACAGCAATGAATGGGGAAATTGTTATCAGATATCTAAACAAGTTATAAATTATTTGTTCATAAACAACAGGACTAACAGAACAAATAAAATAACATACAAACCAAGTCATATGTGGAAATGTAATATGCAATGACAGTAGCCTCTTTAATTTGTTGGAAAAAATAACTTATTAAAATTCTTAATAAAATGAACTCAATACAAATAAGCTTAAAAGAAAAAATATTTAATTGGACCCTTTTCTCACAATGTATACAAAAGTAATTTCAAATGGATCAAAAATTTACATTTAAAAATCTAAAATATTCAAGTCATAAAACATGGATGAAATTAAAACTTGAGAATGAAGTAAATTTTTTCTACTAATGATTTAAAATCCAGACCCAACAACAGAAAGATGGATAAATTCAACTCTAACCTAAAAAACTTTCTGTTAGCTAAGGGCACCACCATAAGCAAATTTTATTTGCAATTAACAGTAAAGACTAACCATAAATGTTCGTAATATATAAAGATCTTCTAAAAATGGAGAATGAAAAGCCTAAAACATGATGGGAAAACAGGTAAATAATGTGAAGAGGGTCCACAGGAAAATAAATGCAAATTTTCTTTACCATATAAAAGGAAATTCAGCTTCACTTATAGAAATGCAAATCTGAACTCTACTGAGGAAAGCATTTTCCATTTTAAAGATAGGCAAATCAAAACGTTTGACTGCGTATTTGGCTATTGAGTCTGTGAGAAAACAAGTTGTTTTACAAATTGCTGGAGTGTAAAATACTTGAATGGGGGAAAGTTTGACCATACCTAGTAAATCTACATATACGTGTATTTTTTAATTCAGCAATCACATTGCTTGAAATCTATTCCAAAGATATACTAAAAACAATCCTAAAAGTAAAATGTATAATTTATAAGTGCAAATAAATAGAAAGAAAAACCAATAGGGAATTAAATACACCACAGAACATCTATATAATGTCATATTATGCAGCTCAAGAAAAGAAAGAGGAATATCTTTAAATAGTTCTATGGAATAATTTTAGGTTATATTCAGGGAAATTGGGGAGAAAAGTATTCAAATTAGGTTTTCATTTATTTAAGAAAAACAGGAGTAAAACATAAAAATGTACAGCTTGCTCCCACTTTAATTTTGTCTCTGAAATGCAATAATTGTCTTTTTAAAAAGTTTCTTCTGGTTTAAAATTATGTAAATTATTTATGGAGGTTTAAAGTCACATCTGCAAAACAAATTCTATTTGGAGGTGTGTTTTCATTTTTTCCCTAGCCAGCCTTTTTCCTCTCTTCCGAAGTTTGATGATAATTTTATTATTTAATGGTTCTGTGGCTCACCCTTCACTGAGTTGAAATACAAGCAAGTATGTGTGTGTATGTATATGAGTGTATATATGTTGTATAAGTGTTTATACATATATTATGCTTGATTGATGATCATAAAGAAAAGAATTTATAAAAATTACTTTAAAACACAGCATTTTACTGTATATGCTAATAGAAAATACCCTAAATAAAAGATAAATGCAAAATTAAAAATTAATTCATTAATATGACCCATCCCTGGGCAAATTCCTCTCCATCTAGGAGACAATTAAACTAAAAATCAAGTTACCTGTTCCCAAAGTGTAATAGTAAGTCTGTTATAGTAGAACACTTACAGACATTTACAGTTCCTAAGAAGTAGAGGAAAGGAAGAAAGGAATTACCAGCTTTATTAGTTAGATTTTTCCAGAGAAACTGAATGAACAGCCTGTATGAGTGTGGCTATGTGTGGAGAGGGAATTATTTTTATAAGATCTAAATAGAGAAAATTTAAATATATATATAATTCCTACAAAACTAGAAAATTGGTGAAAGAAGAAACAATGTTTTTAAGAGTTAGAAAACAGACAGTATTCTGAGAGAGAGGAAATAAATTAACTGAGGGCTATAGTCATCTAGCTTTCTATATCTAGTCATCACAGTTACCAGACGAAAGGGCAAAAAGAGGATGCCCAAGCAGAAGATGACAGTCTCATGGAGTCAAGGAGCCAGAGATCAGATTTGAGGGAGATATAAACAGTGGGAATAGATGTAGCATAGAACCAGAATAGAGGGAGCTTTTGAAAAAGCTTCAGAAATTTTTATGCACTTTTCCAAATAATATTCAATATTGGATTGAATATTATTCTGCAAATGTGTGGGATGAAAATAAATGAAATATGAAGATCTATAAACTGAGCTTTTATTTTTTTTTTATTATTATTTTTTTTTTAAGATGGAGTCTTGCTTTGTCACCCAGGCTGGAGTGCAGTGGCTCTATCTCAGCTCACTGCAACCACCACCACCTGGGTTCAAGCAATTCTCCTGCCTCAGCCTCCCAGCTAGCTGGGACTATAGGCGCATGCCAGTATACCCAACTAATTTTTGTATTTTTAATAGAAATGAGATTTCACCATATTGGTCAGGCTGATCTCAAACTCCTGACCTCAGATGATCCACCTGCCTCGGCCTTCCAAAGTGCTAGGATTACAGGCATGAGCCACCATGCCTGGCCAAACTGACCTTTTAGAAAATAATATCGGATAACAGATGTGGGAGAACTTCAAATGTGGAGGAAATGAAGTGATATATTTTCTTCACCCATGGCCAGTTTTATGGCTGAGGCCACTATAAACAAAAGACAGATTAACAAGAGAAACATACACAGATTAATATAAATTTTAAGTGACATGGGAGCCTTCAAAGATAAATATCCAAATAAACAGGGGAAAGTATGTGTTTTTATACTTAGGTTTGATGAAGAGTATGTAAGTAGAAGTATGATTAGAAAAAACAGGTATAATCTAGTGGTGATAAACTGGGGGGAAGGTAGGTGGGGGAACATAGCAAGGCCTGTATGTTCAGATTCTTCTCTGTCTCTGTCTTTCTGTCCTTTCCTCTAGGTATAGGGAGCATCACTCTGAAAGGATGGTCTTATGACCTACATTAGAGGAAAGGCAGGTAATTATTTTATGGTATACTTCAGGGGAGGGAGAATAGTGGGACAAGGTCAGAGAGACCTTTCTGTTTCTGCTGTTTTTGCAAATGCCAAGGTGCTATATTTTGTGGTAGCATTTCCTGAACCCCATCACAAACTCATTTTATGAGGCCAGCATTACCCTGATACTGAAATCATAAAAACACATCCAAAGAGAAAACTATTATAAGGTCCAGTATCTTTCATAAACACAAATTTATAAATCTTTAAAAATATTAGCAAATTAAATCGTTAATATGTAAAATAATAGTGAAATCGCCTTTGCAAAATTATAACTCAGGAAATTATGACAGCGAAAGAGATCAGACCTAACCTACTCTATCTTGCTTCTAATCCTTAAGCTGTCCTTGTTCATTCCTGGGCACAGGCTGAATTAACTTTGGGAAGGAATTCAGTTCATGGGCTGACTCTGAAACAAAATTGTTAACAGTCCTTTCCCTGAAAAGATCCGCTTCTTGCCTAGCATCCAGACTGACTTTGCAGGACTAACAAATTAGCTACAAGATTAGAAATTACAATTTAAGGGTCATGTAGCCTATGGCTCC
Organism: Cheracebus regulus; assembly: GCA_963574635.1. Classification (NCBI taxonomy): domain Eukaryota; kingdom Metazoa; phylum Chordata; class Mammalia; order Primates; family Pitheciidae; genus Cheracebus; species Cheracebus regulus. Next base: position 23,055 of record CAUYQU010060164.1, read on the forward strand.
AAGAGTCTGAAACTTCCCAAATTGCTGCTGGTGATAACATCACTATTGTAAGACCTAAGATCATTGCTTGAGATATTTTGCAGACCCTACACCTGATGGATCAGCTGACACCACCCAGAGCAGTAATCTAGCCCAGTCAGTTCTGCCATCACACCCAGCAACAGAAGACATTAAAAAAAAAAAAAAACTAACTTCAATTCCCTCCCTATAATTCCATCTCCAACCTGACCAATCAATGCTCCCCACTTCCCCAGACCCTACCCACCAAATTATCTTTAAAAACTCTGAGTAATAATAAAACTCTGATCTCCTACACAGCTGGTTGTATGTGAATTATTCTTTCTCCATTGCAATTCCCTGTCATGACAAATAGATTCTGTCTAGGTGGAAGGCAAGGTGAACCCATCAGGCAGTAAAAATATTACATTACAAATAAAGCAAGGCTGGTTTAACCTTCAAAAGTTAATCAGTATAAGTTGTGGTACTAACAACATAAAGGAGAATAACCCTATAATTATTTTTCTAGCTACGAAAGAATTATTTGATTAAAATCCCACATCCAGTAATGATATGAACTCTTTCATTTGCAACTTTGAAGTATAAAGAAATGTCCTCAACCTGATAAAGAGGATCTACAAAAAAATCATATGGCAATATTATGTTTAGTGTGAAAGACTATTTATTCTCTATAGTTGGTGAAAAGAGAAAGGATATTTATCCTTATCACTTCTAGTCAACATTAGTGATTCTAAACAGTGAAATAAGTCAAGAAAAGTATATTTAAAACATTTTGTAATACATGAAGTTAAACTTACTATTCATAGACCACCTGACAATTTTTGTAGAAAGCCCTAAGAAACCTACAAAAATAATGACTAGAATTTGTAAACAAAAAAAAAAATTCTAATAACCTCAACCATCTGAATGTACTTAGTCCTACCCAACTGGTAAGTGTGTAGGCCCTAAGACAAAAGTTCAACCATATATTATTTCAAAGGGACTATAAAAAGAGCGTGCTTTTGGTATTGCACAGAGTGTCATGAGGGCAAAGGGGAGATTTTTTTTTGTACATGACTTGGCAGGTTTCTAGAGCCAGCTTGGTGAGTTGACTTTTTCAACTTTGCCTGAAGATTGAAACCTGTAGGGTGTGTAGAGAACCTGTTTTATTCCTAAGGATGTAGAGACACCTTGGGAAATTTGGCTGATAAAATGTGGGCCCGTTACCAAAATGGATGGATGTTGGGAGTCCAAAACAGGGAATGATATGCATGATGAGAGTTTGCATGTGATGATATTTGCACCTTCTGAAGTTGTTGGGAACATTTCTACCCATACAGAGAAAGTGCAGACAAAGACTAGAAAATAGTGGAGCCATTTATTGGGCAACATGTGATTGAAGTCTATTTGCCAATCCTGCCCTAGGTAACCGGCCTTGAGCTTGGTAGATAGGAAAAGGTGGGGGCCAGAGAGAGCCCTGGGGTGACACTGAGTGGCAGATAGAGGAGGACTGGGTAATCTCTTGAACATGGCTGGAAAGGTGAGGGCAAGTGAGAATAGGATAGATAAGTTGCAAGAGAGGTTTGGAAAGAGTTTTGGAGGCTTTGGAGGATAGGGATTGTTTGAGAGTGAGGAAATATGAAGCATCCTTCCTTGACATACCATGGTCCCTGCTTTTGAAGGTTTTGGGCTTGTAAGTCCTCCTTTTCTTCTAAGGAGTAAAGAGGAGAGAATGAGGACAGGGACAAGCTGGCCCTCAACAGGGTGTAGGGCTACTTGTTTGGCTACCTAATCTGCTAGAGCATTTCCGGCAGATATAGAATTGTCTGGGGTTTGGTGGCCCTGCAATGAATGATGGCAACTTTCTGTGGGAGTCTGACAGCTTGAAGGAATTTGGTAGTGAGAGAGCCATTTATGACAGGAGTGTTTTTTGCAGTCAGGAAACCCCGTTCTTTCCAGATGGACAAGTGTGAGGGCAGTATGTGAAACCCATAATTAGAATCTGAATATATGTTAATTGGTTGTCTGGCTGCTAGAGTGAGAGCTCAAGAGAGAGTGATGAGCCCAGCTTTTTGGGAGGTGGTGCCCAGGTGGAGCAAATTGGCTTCAGTAGTGTACGGGGAGTGACACTATAGCATAGCCAGCATGTTGGCATCCTTGATTCAATGTAGGAAGGAGCTGCCATCTACAAACCAAGTAAAAGAGGCATCTGGAAGAGATTGGTCTGTTAGGTTTGGAAAGGGTATAAGAAAGATTTTGAACAGTATCTCCACAGAAGTGTTCAGGGTCTTGGGAATTATAGCTTCAGATAAAACTGTGGCTGGGTTTAGACAGGAGCTGGCTAGCATGGTGATTTGGGGAATTTCTATGAATAAAGCATAAAGTTGGAGGAGCCATGGGGCAGAGATGAGACTTAGTACACTGCGGTGAGCTAGCATGTCTTTGATGTTATGGGTTGAATAAACTGTTAGCTTGACATGAAGAGATAGTTTTAGGCTTTCAAGGGTGAGGACAGCAGCTGCCACCAATGCTTGGAGGAAGGTAGGCTATCCAAGGACTGTGGCTTCAAGCTGTTTAGAGAGGAGGGCAACAATCTGGAGAGTGGGTCCTTTAGACTGGGTTAGAACACCTAGTGCAACTCCATGCCATTTATCAGTATAGAGGGAGAAAGCTTTGGTGAGGTTTAGGAGAATGAGGATGGGTGCTGAGGTGAGAGCCTTTTGGAGTAGACAGAAAGGTTGGGTAACAGGCTGTGTAGTGTTTAAAGGCTCATGGAGAGGGCCTTTAGCAGCTTGGTATAATGGTTTGGCAAATAGAGCAAAGGATAGAACCCAGAACCTAAAACAGCCCACTAGTTCCTAGGAAAGAAACAATTTCTTACTTAGTTTGCAGAGGTGGGAGGGACTGGAGGAAGGATATGCAGTGAGTTGTAAGCCCTGAAGTTTGCAACGTAAGGGCTAGGCTTAGGTAGGTGAATGAGAAGATGAATATTTGTGCTTTTTTAGGGGAGACCAAATACCCCCATTCTGCTAAGAAGGTTAAAAGAGAGATCGTATGGGCATTGCAGTCTTTTTGAGAGGGGCTACACAGGAGCAGAGCATCAATATACTGAAGGAGAGTGGATGGTTTTAGGGATAAGGTACAGAGATCATGAGCTAAGGCCTGTCCAAAAAGGTCGGGGCTATCTCTGAAACCTTGAGGCAGTGCACACCAGGTGAGCTGGTATGAAAGGTGGGTGTCGAGGTCTTCCCACATAAAGGCAAAGAGGTCTTGAGAATCAGGATGAAAAAAACATCCTTTAGGTCAAGGACAGGAAAATGGGTGGTATTGGAGTTAATTGCAGAAATTAAAGTGTATGGGTTAGGAACTACTGTACATACTGGGAGTACAGCTTGGTTAATGAGCCTGAGGTCCGGACTGTTTGTTGGGCGGAGTAGGTGACTGGCAAGGAGGTGAGAAATGATAGGCTTTAGACCTATGAGAGCAACTTGGGTGACTGGATGCTGCTTCTGTGAAAGGAACTGGGTGGAGTTTTTAAGGGTAATGCAGATTGGATGTGGTGTTTTGCAAATAGGAATGTGGAAGTATCCCAAACAGCGGGATTAACTATGAATGGGGGATAAGGAAAGGTTGAATGTTTTAGGGTGGGAGGTTGGAGGAGTGGAAGAAAGTTAGAAGTACTGGATGGGTCTCGGTGGATGCATTGGGTACTATAGGGAATGTAGAAGTGGAGAGTAGTGTGGAGTTTGAAAGAATGTCTTTGCCTAAGAGCAGAGTTGGGCATGAGGGCAGGAATAAGAGTGAGTGAAGCAAAAGATGTGCAGGGAGCAAAAGAGTGGAGGGGTGGCTCGGGGTTTGGAGACTTGTCCATCAATTCCCACAACAGAGACTTGGGAGGACTGGGTGGGTCCTGAAAAATTAGGTAAAGCACAGTATTTCCATAGCATCAATTAAAAAACATACTGGCCTACGTCCCACCATCAGGGTTATCCTTGGCCTGGATGAAGAGCTGGTAGTTGCAGGGGCAGCCTAGAGGGTTGTCTTTTGGAGTGGAAGACTGGGAATTTCCTATAACGTAAGGTAGGCCCAGGAGAACAGGGTAAAGGAGACCATCCTGGATGGCCAGAGGGAAACATTAAAGGAGTGATCATCACCACTGCCTATTTCGTTCCCAGAATGGGATCAAATGACTTAGAGGCATCCCCCTAAGACCAGATGGTTAGTGAGTGCCTGGCACATGCCTGAGCCTTCTTGGACCAATGTTGGATTTTTGGGCCAGAGAAACCAAGAGAGGCCATACAGATTCTTCTCTTTAACTCAGCCCCGCTGTGAGATCAGTGACCTATGTGCTTGCAGAGAGACAACTGGAGGCCGAGGAGCTTCATTTGTCTGGCTGCTATGGCCTGCTCTCTGGGTGGAGGAGTAGGTCCCTGGGGATGTGGACTGGAGCCCCTCCCAAGTTTTGGCACCAGATGCAAGGCTCTATTATTGATTCAAACCCTGAGAACGCGCCAACAAACAAGACAAAGTGGTGTGGAGGAACATGCTGTTTTAAGAGTGTCTGGGTGCAGACGGGCTGAGGCCTAAAATGGCATCAGCTCCAAGTAAGGATGGGGCAGGGGTTTCATAGTCTCTTATAAACAGTAAGTGTCCCAGTCTAATGTCACTGCTATGTGATATTCAGATGGCCTCTCTCTTGATCTTCAGTGGGTATGCGTCTTCCCACAAACTCTCTCCCGGCTTCTGCTATCTTGCTGATGCTTGCTGCTGACACAAGTGGCTTTGCACCTTGGGACCAGGTCTGAGGAGAGAGGAGTTATTCATTCCCCTAAGCTTTCAGGCCTGGGGGAGAATCTTTCAAAAAAAAAGCCACCAGCAGCCTATTTTATCATCTTTTATTAAAATTAAAGTCATTGTATGTCCTGTGGAAAAAAATCTTATACTTTGAAGTGAAAGGTTATTTTATTTTACATTAGTCAGTGATGAATTAAAATAATTTGTGTGTGTGTATATATATATATATATATATATATGTATGTGTATGTGTGTGTGTGTGTGTTTATACATTTGATAAGTACTAAACATAAAAAGTAAAATTTTACTGAAAAGGTATCATTTTTCTCTTAGTGACAGAGGTAGTTTCATGATTGAATACACCTTATTGTTAAAATAAGTTTTCAGAATAAAATCTAGTCTGCAAGTTCTAGGTCTTTGAGGAAGCATCACACCATCTTCCACAATGGTTGAACTAATTTACACTCTCACCAACAGTGTTAAAAGTGCTTCTGTTTCTCCATAGCTTCACCTACATCTGCTGTTTCTGGACTTTTTGATAATCACCATTCTGACTGGTGAGAGATGGTATCTCATTGTAGTTTTGATTTGCATTTCTCCAGTGATCAGTGATATTGAGGGTTTTTTTTCTTTTATGTTTGTTGGCTACATAAACGTCTTAAGAAGTGTTTGCTTTTTAATGTTTTTTTTTTTCTTTTCTCTTGTCAACTTGTTTAAGTTCCTTATAGTTTCTGGATATTAGACTTCTGTCAGATGGATAGTTTGCAGAAAATTCCTCCTATTTTGTAGGTTGTCTCTTCACTTTTCTTCTAAAGAAATAGCTTCTTTTGTTGTGCAGAAGCACAGATTGAGAGTCTGTGATGATGTTTAATTTTATGTGTTAATGTTGCTGAGCCATGGTGAACAGATATGTGATCAGGCATTATTCTCGATATTTCCATGAGGGTCTGTTTGGATGACACGGGCCTTTAAATTGATGTGCTTTGAATAAAGCAGATTGCTCTCCATAATGTGAGTGAATCTTGTCTAATCATTTGACAGCCTGAAGAGAACAAAATGACTGACTGCCTCTGAGCAAAAAGAAGCCTCTCAGTAGAGAGACTTGGGACTTGAGCTGCAACATTGGTTGTTTCCCAGACCTCCAGCTTGGTGACCTCTGGACTTAAACTGCAAATTTTGGATTTGCCAGCCTCTGTAGTCATGTGAGTCAATTCCTTAAATCAATCTCTCTGTCTTTCTCTCATATATATATACATATATGTATATATGGAGTTTGTATTATGACATCATATTATGTCATGACATATATAGGTTATACGATATATCATAATATCTCATGTTATTTCTGTTTCTGCAGAAGCACTATTCTAGAGTCCTTTTTCAAATTACTCAATTCTTCAAACATCATTTATATTATAAACATAAGTCACAAAAAATTGACAATAAAATTATTTTTATGTTCTGTTAGCTGACAACTTTATAGTTCTTTCAAATTTTTTGAAACCAAGAATTAGGAACAATAAGAATTTTACAGAAATTTTTAACATGTTCATTATACTTATTTACATTTCACTATCTGAGAAAAATACCCAAAAAATATCTGTTGAACTTAGAAAATGACTAGTACATATAACTTATACACATTCACATAAAAACATTTTAAACTTTTCTTTTTAAATTTAATTTAATTTAATTTTAAGCTCCAGCATACATGTGAAGGATGTGCAGATTTATTATATAGGTAAACGTACATCATGAAGATTTGCAGCACCTATCAACCAATTACCTAGGTATTATGCCCAGCATGCATTAGCTGTTTATTCTGATGCTCTCCCTCCCACTACCCTACTGTGACAGGCCCAAGTATGTGTTGTTCTCTCCCCGTGTACACATGTTCTCTTTATACAGCTCCCACTTATGAGAGGATGTAGTGTTTGTTTTTTTGTTCCTGTGTTAGTTTGATGAGGATAATGGTTTCCAGCTTTATCCATGTCCCTGCAAAGGACTTGATCTCATTCCTTTTTATGGTTACAGTATTCCACAGTGTATATGTAACCCCATTTTCTTTATCTTGTTCATCATTGATGGGGATTTGGGTCGATTACATGTTTTTGCTATTAAGAATAGTGCTGCAATAAATATACATATTCATGTATCTTTATAAAAGAATGATTTATATACCTTTATGTATATATCCAGTAATGAGACTGCTGGGTCCAAGAGTATTTTTGGTTCTAGGTCATTGAGAAATCATCATGTTGTCTTCCACAATGGTTGAACTAATTTACACTCTCACCAACAGTGTAAAAGTGCTTCTGTTTCTCCATAGCCTCACCTGCATCTGTTGTTTCTTTACCTTTTAATAATCAACATTCTGACTGGCGAGAGATGGTATCTCACTGTGGTTTTGATTTGCATTTCTCCAATAATCACTGATATTGAGCTTTTTTTCATATGTTGTTGGCTACAAAATGTCTTCTTTTAAGAAGTTTCTGTTATTTGCACACTTTTTAATGTTTGTTTATTTTTTCTTTTCTCTTGTGAACTTGTTTAAGTTCCCTGTAGTTTCCGGATATTAGACTTTCATCAAGATAGGTTGCAAAAATGTTCTCCCATTCTGTAGGTTGTCTCTTCTCTTTTCTTCAAAATAAATAGCTTCTTTTGCTCTGCAGAAGCTCTTTAGTTTTCCATATGTCCATTTTTGCTTTTGTTGCAATTGCTTTTGACATTATTATTATTAAATCTTTGCCCGTGCTTATATCTTGAATGGTATTGCCTAGATTTTCTTCTAGGGTTCTTATAGTTTGGGGTTTTATATTTAAATCTTTAATCCATCTGGAGTTAATTTTCGTATAAGGTGTAAGGAAGGGGTCCAGTTTCAGTTTTCTGCATATGGCTAGCCAGTTTTCCAAGCACCATTTATTAAATAGGGAATCCTTTCCCCATTGCTTGTTTTTGTCAGGTTTGCCGAAGATCAGATGGTTGTAGATGTGTGGTGTTATTTCTGAGATCTCTATTCTGTTCTGTTGTTCAATGTTTCTGTTTCTGTACCAGTACCATGCAGTTTTGTTTACTGTAGCCTTGTATTATAGTTTGATGTCATGTAGTATGATGTCTCCAGCTTTGTTGGTTTTGCTTAGGATTGTCTTGACTATACAGCTCTTCTTGGTTCCATATGAATTAAAAAATGTTTATTTCTAATGCTGTAAAGAATGGCAATGGTAGATTAATGGGAATAGCACTGAATCTATAAATTACTTTGGGGAGTATGGCCATTTTCACAATATTGATTCTTCCTGTCTATGAGTGTGAAATGTTTTTCCATCTGTTTGTATCCTCTCTGATTTCCTTGAGCAGTGGTTCGTAGTTCCCCTTGAAGAGGTTTTTCACTTTTCTTGTTAGCTGTATTTCTAGATATGTTATTCTCTTTGTGGCAATTGTGACTGAGAGTTCATTCATGATTTGGCTCTCTGCTTGTGTATTGTTGGTGTATACGAATGCTTGTGATTTTTGCATCTTGCTCTTTTATCCTAAGACCTTGTTGAAGTTGTTTATCAGCTTAAGAAGTTTGGGGCTGAGACTATGACATTTTACCATCTGCAAACAGACAGTTTGATTTCCTCTCTTCCTATTCAAATACCCTTTATTTATTTCTCTTGCCTGATTGTCCTGGACAGAACTTCCAATACTATGTTGAATAAGAATGGTGAGATGGCATCTTTGTCTTATGCTGGTTTTCAAGAGAAATGCTTCCAACTTTTTTACATTCAGTATGACATTGGCTGTGGGTTTGTCATAAATGGCTCTTATTATTTTGATTTAAAACATTTTAGATGATATGCTCAAAAACAATAGTGAAATTTAATTGAAATATTGTATTTATACCCTTTCCCTGTTTAAAATAAAATGTTTTGATAAAATATGTTTATTATATGCCATGCCTTAAATGTATTTTTGTTAATCATTGAAACTCCAGATTCAGCTTTTCAAGTCTTCTACACTTGCAACTCCAAAACTAGGCCTTGAATGAGCTGCATCAGAATCACCTGAAAGCTGGTTAGAAATGTAAAATCTCAGGTTCTACCTAAGATATGCTGGAATCGAATTGAGGGACTATGTTAAAGGAAAAAACTTGTCTTTCCAAGTCCACAAAGGGTGTGGTTTCAAAGGCAAGAACTTCCCAGTGCCATGCCTCCATCCACCTCCCCATCGAGGAACCCAGAGTTCTTTGTCTAACTTTCCTTTCCGCCTAGATGAAATTTCAGGTGTACTCCATAGTTTAAAAAAAGCCGGTGAAAAGCTTTGGGAGGAAGGGTCTCTGTTCTGGGCCAGACAGCCAATCCAGCATCAGAGTCGAAGATAATCACTCCAGAGGAAGTCTGAAAGAACTCCTCTCATTGGACAAGAACATGAATGGGGCGGGAATAACTTCAAGGTTAAAACTCCACTGCAACTTACCTGTGCAGATTTCCCTCTCTGGAACCCCCCTCCCACAACAGCATGGGAGCTCTCTCTACTTCTCTTTCTCTCTCTGCCTGATAAATTGCTCTCTGCAAAACTCTCTGGGTTCAGTATTTACTTGACGGGCAAGCTCACTGTGCCACCAGGGCCTCTTCCCCATTTGTGGGAACCTCTGACACATCAGGAAAAGAATTAGGGAGGGAGCTGAGTGCGTCCCCCTCCTGATCAGGGAATTGGGAGCCTCTTCTGGATGCCTCTATGCTCTCTGCTCTCCCCTGTGTCCCGGGACCCAGTTACAGTATAGCATTTAACAAGATTTACTAAGGCTTGAGAGTAGGCTTAAAAGCAAGAACAAGGTGATGCTGATTTTTGGCAGCCATAAGCTCTTAGCCCCATATAGGTTTCCTAAAAATTATTGACATAAGGCAGATTGATTAATAGGGGAAAAGTCATACAAATTTATTTAAAATATATACACAGGTGTCTTCAGAATTAAGACTCAACTTCTCAGTAACTTACAGAAATTTATATATCATTCTGAGGCCATTAAAGTATGCAGAATCAGAACATAGCCAGAAACAGGTAAATCAAGTTCAGCAACAAGACAAGTTAATAGAGAAAGGAAGAAGCTGGGCAAGCCAGGTGGCCTTGTTATGTAGGTGAAGTCTCCCTTAGAGAGAATAGATGATAAATGTTTCTTTTCAGACTTTAAATGATATCAAACTCTCAATCTTTCCTGGATCTAGGGAAAGGAATAAAAAGGGTAAGAGGGCATTTCTGCATTATTGGAGATTCTCTATAGATGCAATTTTTTTTCCACTTAAGAGAGTTTTGCAAGGTCATTTTGTCAAGATGGCCCAGTGTCAGCCATTTCAAAATATGTCAAAGAAATATATTTCAGAGTAAAATATTTTAATTTCCTTCATTCCCACTCTGAAACTTAAAAAAAGTTTCAAATGTTAAAACCCAAGCTGTTAGCTTTAGAGAAATTTGAATTAGAGGTTGCTAGTGATAAAGATTTAGAAAGACAAATTAACATAGAAAAAAGAGCAAATTTAAACATATTGTCCTATATCTTCTTTAGTCATCTCTTAGAACCGAGAATAAATTAGTTCATTTAAAAAACAATATCCCATTCCAGGACTTGGCATTGCAGATGGGCTAGGCCACCATATAGGATATAAGGAACCAAATCTCTAGTATGAGACATTTCTAAAGGAACAGAAAAAAAATAGAACAAAGCAACAATAAAGGTTAACATCTGGAGTAGTTAATATATAAACTGGCTTTTCTAGAATCTCAGAGTCATCTTCAGATTGCAGTGGCAGTTTGACAGATTCCTCTGGATTGATGTTCAAATCAGGCATTCAGGTAAACTTTCTGAGAACTTCATACATTAGCAGGCAGGCACAAAGATTGTCTATATACATAAATTGCTATATCATTTCCCAAAGTTTAATTGTCTAGCAGGACTTTAAGAATAGCACAGTTATAATTTCTAGTGATGTCAAGTCAGAAAAATGGGAGAAAAAAATTAAGATGTTAGTTTGGAGGCTTATAGCTGGAAAAATATTCAGGATACATTTCAAATTCAGGATTCAGTCCAAGAAAATAATAAAAAACAGATAACAATGGACAAGGTAGAGTCTAATAACAGGTATATCATAGTTTCTTTAGAAACATAATGTTTTTGTCTCCAATGCTTCCATTAGACTAAAGACAAAATTATACTAAGATCGATTTATTTGGCAAATAAAGTCTAGTCCTTTATATGTGGACTGATTATTTGCATGAAGTGCAGAAAAAACACTTTTTTGAAATATCCTTTTAAAAACTCGTTTTGCTGGAACATGATTTTTTTTTCTTTCTTTTTTTTTTTAATAAGGAATCTCAAAATAGACCTTTTAAAAGAGCTAAGCTCAAACAAAGATTTATTTGTGACTGCAGAGGATGGTATGAATTTGGTGAATTCTTTTCTTCTTGACATTGCAAGACAATTTGTGGTTCCTAGGCTTGTCAGAAATTGGCATGCTTTACGTACCACTGACCCAAAATCCTATAAAAACAAGATATAAGTACAGTTTACCAAGGAGCTTTTACCAGCTCTATGCATCAACCTCAATTCATCATGCAGTTGGCTTTTATCTGAAAGTATCCCATTCTAGTCAAAGCCTTGGTAAAATGACCAGTATCTCATTGTTTTTATGTTACAAAATAAAAAGATTCTTATTAAACTTATTCAAAAAACTATAATGCTATGAGTTAAGAATACTCACAAATAATTACCAAATTTTGTAGAAATCAGATAGAAATAAGTATGCTTGAAAATTGCTCACAAGAGTATATTTTACTCAGTTGTTAAAAGTTATAAATAGCTTAAAAGAAAAAGACTTGTTTTCTTGACTCTGAAAAACAAAACAAAAAGAATCAATGTTTTAAACAAAAATGTTATAAAAGATTATTGTATTTGTGAAAAGAAAATAAAATTTGAGACACGAATTCACTAAGCCAAAAGGAAAAAGTTAAGTTGAATGCAGTCATGGAAGCAGCTTCCTTTCCTTTTGTTACTAAGCAGATAGCTACAGATAAAATGATAAATATCTCTGCAAGTAGCTACTCTATGTTCACTTCAGCTTGTAAAAAGTGCTGATGTACTGAGTGTGAGACAATACATAATTGACCATTCCCCTACCTGCTCCCTTTGTCTTGCAATGTGTGGATTCAGTAATGTGACCACACCTTCCCTCCAACCCCTCCAACTCACTTCTCCCCTTTAAATATTGAAGCCCTCAAAATCATCTTTGGAGAAAGGCACAGACCTTTCTCTGGGCACGTGCTTACCTTGGCAAAATTAACTTCTAAATTGACGGAGACCTGTCTCAGATACTTTTTGGTTTACAAATTGGCAACCAACAGAGGAGACCCTGGTGGAGGTGATCCTGACCTTTGACAAATCTTCTATTGTTTTTTGGTATCATCCTGGGCTACTTTTATTGATCAAACCAATAGGAAAATTTGCCAAGACATTAGAGCTCCCCTGTCTAGAGAATCCTGGGTTCCCCAAATTTGTTTGAGATCTAATATTTATTTACTGTACAACACCTTTTCTAAAGTTTAACTTGATTCCAACAAGAAAGGAAAGTTTTCCCGCTTCCATGATGATGGAGAACAGGCAAACTCTTTTTGGAGTTTCAGCTAACTTCCAACATGGAAGGTGAATTGGAATTTTTTCCTGTTTATAAGATGGTAGAGAGCTGTCTACAGTCTGGGCTCAATTCCTAGACAAGTAGCTGAATTGAGGATTTTTCTGGAAATTGTCTTTAATGACTAAAATTTAAGATTAAACACCAGCTGGTCTTATTTTCTCATTAGAGCTCTCAGTAATCATATAAATTGTAAGATTTTTTTTTTCTTAATTGTATTTTTGTGTATTTGTTTGTTTTTGTTACTTTTTTGTTTCAGTCTTTTTTCAATTAGGTTTGACCAACTCTATCTGACTTAATTAAATCTGAAATAAAGGTCCAAATAATGCAGAACAAGGCCTCTTAATTGACTAGATTCTCTCAGCCAAAAAATAAAAATAAAAAAAATTAAATTAAATAGAAAAATAGGCAACAATGGCCAGTGAAAGGGCAGAAATAGAAAAAAAAGATTGTGATGAATAAAGGGGCTTTATTTACTTTACAGCCCCACCTATTCCTAGTCAAGACAAACTGAAAGAGCAATAGAGTTTGGCCCATGCTGTATTTCAGTAGCTAAGACTCTGCCCTTTTTTCACCAAGACAGCCTTGGTTTGGTTCCTAAATCAAGTTATTTCTGGTTAGGTATTTGTGTTAATTTAAAAATATTAGCAGTTTGTCACAGCTAAAATATACTAACAACATTTAAAAGGAGATATAAAATTTATATATCCTTTCATATATATATTATTATTATTATTTTATTTTATTTTATTTTTTAGACAGAGTCTTCTTCTGTTGACCAGGCTAAAGTAAAATGGTGCAATCATGGCTGACTTGCAACCTTTTTCTCCCAGTTTCAAGCACTTCTGCCTCAGCCTCCCAAGTAGTTGGGATTACAGATGCCCACCACCACACATGGCTAATTTTTGTATTTTTAATAGAGACGGGGTTTCACCATGTTGGTCAGGCTGGTCTTGAACTACTGACCTCAGGTAATGCACCCACCTTGGCCTCTCAAAGTGCTGAGATTACAGGCATGAGCCACTGTGCCCAGCCCTTAAAAGTCGATGGTAAAAGTAAGCTGATATCCTAGATGTGTGTGTGTGTGTGTGTGTGTGTGTGT
>CAUYQU010060166.1:0-16735 GCA_963574635.1 Cheracebus regulus
GTGGAAAGAGAGACCAGCTTTTTCTTTTTTATAGAAAGCCCTAGTTTGGGTAGATTCTGGACTAGGCATCCTAATGGTGACTTGGGGTCCACACGGGAGTTCTGGTTCCCCATAGTTGGCTTTTGTGGGGCAGTTAGAGGTAAGGAACGGATGGGAACAGATATTACACTCACCACAGGCAGAAGTATTCTTTCCTGAAGGAGGTGGTTGTGGAAATTTTCAGGCAGCAATAGATATTGAAGAGGAGAGAATGGAGAGAGATTGAGCTGACGCTATTTGAAAGTTGGAAGGTACAATAAAGACAAAACTGACAGACAAAGGGTGGGTGCCCCCCAGAAGGGAGACCAGTCTGATGCCTTCCCGGCCACGTCCTTGAAGGGATGTTTCAGGGGCATCTTGGCTAAGGTGTACCCATATAATCCCCGGGCCTGGTCACCTCAGGATGGAAGTCCAAGTAGGACAGCTCTGAGGTGAATCACTGTTATGCCCTATGACATCCTCGTGGAACCACGGGTGGAGGCCCACACAAGCTCCGTAGCTGTTAGGCCATGGGACTACACATAAACTCACTCACTCACTCACTCACATCGGAATTAGAGAGAGAGAGAGAGAGAATTAAAGGTAGAAAGTGGCCGTTTTAGGAGCGGGACACGGCTGCCACCTTAAGGGTGTGGCACAGCCGCCATTTTAGGGGAGAGAGAGAGAAAGCTAAGAGCGAGAAGCGGCCACCATCTTAAGGGTGTGGTGCAGCTGCCATTTTGAGAGAGAGAGAGAGAGGGGGGGGGAGGGAGAAACAGAAAGAGAAAGATAAGCTGAGAAATAAAAACACAGAGAGAGAGAAACTGTATTTTTGGTTTCTATTTAACGGGAGCCTTTATGCCAAATGGGCTAGTTCGAATTAAAAAATTTAGTATAAGCTGGAGGGTAATGGGGCTTCTGAATACCCACACCTCAATCACTGCTGCGGAGGTGGTCAGGAGAGCGGCTAGGCATCCCAGGCCATGCTTACCGAGCACCGAGAATGAGAGGGTTCAGGAATTGAAATCCTGACCCTAAAACAAGAACGAGAGGGTTCAGGAAAGTGGGGACGTCTCCCTCAAAATCCTGACCCTAAAAAACCCCTCACGGGGAGAAGACAAGAGTGTAAGGATGTCTCCTCTACACTCAGGTCCTCGAGACGAGGCCCGGGCCCCAGGCCCAAGGCAAGAAATGAGAAGGAGTCCCTGACGCGACCACGGTTGCGAGCAGGGATCCACGAGACAAGGCAAGCAGTGGGAGGGGTAGTGGGCAACAGAAGTCTTACCTTGCGGTGAAACGGCTGCTCCCAGGTCCGGCGTTGAGTGGAGGAGTCAGTTTCCCCCAGGAGGGGTCTTACAACTCCTCCCAGGTTTCGGCACCACTTGTAAGGTTTGTTTCCAAGGATAAAACGAAGAAACTGAGGCCAGCACCAAAATAATTCAATGCAAGGGAATTTATTCAGGCTCCCGGGTGAGGTTCTGCAGTCCGGACAGGAGGGGCCGGAGAAGTCGCACAGACTCCTCTCAGACAGGGAGTTTTATAGGGCGTGAAACAGCTCTATTGGTTGTGGGAGAGCAAGACTGCTATTGGGTAAGTTACAAGACTTGACCTAGGACTTGGCCTGTTATTGGTGGGAATTACTTGGGCTATTTTTAGACAGGGGGTTTTTATAGGGAGTGAAACAGCTTGGTTGGTTGTGGGAGAGCAAGACTGCTATTGGGTAAGTTACAAGCCTTGACCTAGGACTTGCCCTGTTATTGGTGGGAATTACTTGCCTGCTATTGGTTGTTAAGACTTGACTGCTATTGGTTGTTAAAACTCGGCTGCTATTGGGTATTAAGAAGCTATGGTTGCAGCACCTTGTTTGCATACTGGGCTCCTTAAGGGAAGACCAGGCTGTGCGAGCAAGGGAGAGGGGAACATGCGTGAGCATGTCTGAGCTTGTTCAGGGCATGTGTGAGCTTGCTCGGGGCTTGTAAAAGGGAAAAAGGAGCGGGTGGGCGGGCCGGGGTGTGCCCGAGCTCCCAACAAGGCAACTGGCCTTACACCTGGGTGGCAACATAATCTGTACACTAAGTCCCCATGACACACCATTTACCTATATAACAAACCTGCACGTGTATCCCTGAACCTAAAATGAAAGTTAAAAAAAAAAAAAAAAAGCAAATGGAATCAGTGGTAGATTCAAAACTGGAATGAGTGTAGCATAATCATTTGAAGAGTTCGGTGTGAGTGAAGAGAGGGCGGATTGGTACAGTGGTAGTGACAGACGTGTCTTCTGCATTGTCCCTTATTATAGTGAAAGATGAAGAGGAAGGAGCCAGCAGAAAGAGATGGGGGATCATTTTGGAAAATGAAGAAATGACTGAAGATCAAGGTTTCTGTTTACAATCAAAGGGGAGAAAGACTGAAGGCTAGAAAGGGGATGGCTTTCGTGTGTAGAGGAATATGAGCACTGGATTTCTAAGAGAAGAATAAAAGAGACACTACGTGTGAGGCTCCAGGCATGATGAGAATATTGGTGGGGGGTGTGTTTGCGTGGTGTGCGTTGCAGGGAGTGGGCATTGATCTGATGGAAGGAATGTCTGGGTGGAGGAGGAAGTAGCCATCAGCCTGAAGTTGACCATTAAAAAAGGTCCCAAAACACATTCAACTGAGTCTTATCCTCTTAAATGACTCCCAAGTTTCAAGAAAATTTGCCTGGAAAGGCAATCTTCTTCCTTGCCCATTGAAGATACTGTATTTTACTTTTGAAAAGCCAATGACAAAGATGCAACACCTTTTTAATAACGAATCTCCTCCTTTGATGGCTTAGCTTTTTAGCTGCCTAGAGAAAGGCAGGCTGGGAGACAGCTCTCTTGGTCCATTCCCCTATACGCTTTTGGCTAAGGCTTTTTTCTGATGCTCTGTGTCTGAACTGCCATGTACTTTTGCAAAAATGCATTTCCTGGTTGTGTGTGTTTTGTGGCAATTGCTACCCTTTCTTCTAATCACTTGCCACAGGTGTCTCCTAGCTATCGGGGTAGAACTGATGGTACGGGGGGAGGCCCATGTGCCAGGCTGTGAGCCTAGGCAGGTTGTTGGAAAGACAGTTGTATACTAGAGGTTGGTGTTTGGTACATTACTGATAGGAAGCCTGGAGGGAGGACTGGTGTGGAGATGATCTGCATCTGCTATCAGGAGCAAGAAACATTGAATAAATAGGCAAAATTGCTAAGGAGAAAATGCTCTCCTAACTTCAATTCTTGGGCTTTTCCTTCCTTTGGCCACCCCATCTTCAGGTGCCCAATAGTGGGTTTTCTTAAACAAAAACCCTGGCTGGGCTCAGTGGCTCACGCCTGTAATCTCAGCACTTTGGGAAGCCAAGGCGGGTGGATCACAAGGTCAGGAGTTCTAGACTAGCCTGGCCAAGATGGTGAAACCTCGTCTCTATTAAAAATTACAAAAAAATTAGCCAGGCATGGTGGCACGTGCCTGTAATCCCAGCTACTCAGGAGGCTGAGGCAGGAGAATCGCATGAACCTGGGAGGTTATCTGAGGAATACTCAAGGCCTGGAAAAAGAAGGCCGATGGTTATCTTTAGATATTAAAGAGTTGTCTGCCACCTAGAAGAGGGAAATATTCAGTGTTACTCTGGAGAGCAGAGCTAGGATCAGTAGGAGGAAGTGACCAAGAAATATATATTAGATTAAAATAAGAAAGAAATTTCTACTAATTAGAGTTGTTCAAAAGGAGAATGGAAAAAAGCAAACTGCAGAACAGCATTAGAAGTATAATCCCATTTGACTTTGAAATTGCACACAAAAGTCTTTAAGCAGTGGGGAGACAGGATCCTTGCTTTAGAAAAAGGATGCCGGAGGCAAGCTAGAAGGTGCATGAGAAAAGGAAGTTGGAATGGCCAGTGAATAGCCCATTGAAATAGTCTAGCCAAAAGGTGATGAGACCTTAAACTGGGGTAGTAGAAGTGGGCATCATGAATTAGAGATGACCCAATTGTCCATCGATGGATAAATGGATAAACAAAATGTGGTCTATGCATACAATGGAATATGATTCCACCTTAAAGGTGAAGGAAATTCTGACACGGGCTACAAGATGGATGAACGTTGAGGACATTATGTTAAGTAAAATAAACTAGTCACCGAAGGACAAATACTTATCTGTGGTGGAATATATGCTATTACATACTCCACCACCTAAAGTAGTGAAATTCATAGAAAGTAGAATGTTAGTTGTCACGGGGTAGGGAGAGGGAAAGAGGAGTGGGAGTTAGTGTTTAATGGATACAGAGTTTTAACTGGGAAAGATTAAAAAGTTCTGGAGATGAATGGTAGTGATGGTTGTACTATTATGTGAATTTACTTGATGCAATTAAACTGTATACTTAAAAGTGGTTAAAACGGTAAATTTTATGTTATGTATATTTTACCACAATAAAAAACACTTCTTAGTTTAAAACAAGGTTAGAGATGAATTTGAGAAAGAGTTTAAAGATACAAACGAAAAGTGGGGTAAAGGTGACTGCCAAGCTATCTAGCTGAGCTGACTAGGTGGACGATGAGGCCGTTAGCCAAGAAAGAGAACATTAACCAAGAAGGCAAACAGAGATCAGGAACTCAGCTGGAGAAATGTGAAGTTTGAGTGGCCTGTCAAACATACAATGGGAGGTTTAAAAAATAACAACTTTATTGAGTTGTATACAATAAATTGCACCTATTTAAAGTGTGCCATTGAAACAGTTTTTTTAAAATAATGGCTAGCATTTATTAGATGCTTATTACAGCCATTTCCCCAATTTTTTGTTTAAAAAGACAGTTCACTATGTTGCCCAATCTGGTCTTGAACTCCTGAGCTCAGCGATCCTCCCCCACCTCATCCTCCTGAGCAGCTGGGATTACAGGTTCCCGTAGCCGCACCTGGCCTAATTCAAAGAACTTTTGCTTTGTTCAGTATAGGAGATGAATGTCTTGCTTTGATGTCCAGGCTGGAGTGCTGTGGTGTGATCATAGCTCAATGCAGCCTCAAATTCCTGGGTTCAAGAGATCTTCCCATTTCAGCCTCCCAAGTAGCTGGGACTAAAGAGATGTCCACCTTGCCTGGCTAATTTTTTTATTTTTATTTTTGTAGAGATGAGGTCTTGCTATCTTGCCCAGGCTAGTCTCAAAACTCCTGGCCTCAAGTGATCCTCCCACTTTGGCCTCCAAAATGCTAGGATTACAGGTGTGAGCCACCACACCTAGTCAGTTTAATGCACACATTCATGAACCCACCACAACCATGGTTCAGAACATTCCTGTCATCCCCCAAATTTTCTCATTTCCCTTATCCTTCTCTACCCCTGCCCCAGAAAGCAACTGGGCTTTCTGCCACTTACAGGTTAGTTTGCATTTTCTATAAAGGAAAACATCTAATATGTAGTTTTGTGAGTCGGTCTGACTTATCTCAATGAGCAGAAAGATTTTGAGAGCCAGCCATGTTGTGAGTGTTGGTCATTCATTCCTGTTTTTACATACCCCTGTCACACCTTTTGAATATGCCACAGTTTGTTTATGGCATAAACAAATTGGTTTATGCTGGTTATTGAACATTTGGTTTGCTTCTAGTTTGGGGTTTTTCTTGTTTTTGTTTTTGGAGATGGAGTCTCACTCTGTTGCTGGAATGCAGTGGTGCGATCTTGGCTCACTGTAACCTAAGCCTCCCAGGATCAAATGATTCTCCTGCCTTAGTCTCCTGAGTAGCTGGGACTATAGGCCTGCACCACCATGCCCAGCTCATTTTTGTATTTGGAGCAGAGATGAGGTTTCACCATGCTGGCCGGGCTGGTCTCAAACTCCTGACCTCATGATCTGCCCACCTCAGCCTCCCAAAGTGCTGGGATTACAGGTGTGAGCCACTGCGCCCAGCCTCTAGTTTTTAACTATTACAAATAAAACTACAATGAACATTGCTATACAAGTCTTTATGTGGACATACATTTTCATTTTTCCTAGCTAAATACCCAGAGGTGGAATGACAAATGACAAGGTTGAATGGTAGGTATATGTTTAACTGGGTTTTTTTTTTTTTTTGAGACAGAGTCTCGCTCTCTCGCCTGGCCAGGCTGGAGTGCAGTGGCACGATCTCGGTTCACTGCAACCTCCGCCTCCCAGGTTCAAGCAATTCTCCTGCCTTAGCCTCCCGAGTAGCTGGGACTACAAGCATGCGCTACCATGCCTGACTAATTTTTGTATTTTTAGTGAAGACAGGGTTTCGCCATGTTGGCCTGGCTGGTCTCAAACTCCTGGCCTCAGGTGATCTGCCTGCCTTGGTCTCCCAAAGTGCTAGGATCACAAGCGTGAGCCACTGCGACAAGCCATGTTTAACTTTTTTTTTTTTTTTTTTTACTTTTTAGAAAAAGAGAGAAAAGGAGAAAGAAAGAAACAGCAAAAGAAAGAAAAAAAAGAATGAAAGAGAGAAAGAGGAAGAGAAAGAGGGAGAGAGAATGGGATTCTTGTTTTATTGCCCAGGCTAGAATGCAGTCTAAAAATGGGTATCATGTTTAACTTTTAAAGAAGCTATCAGTTTTCCAAAGTGCTTGTACCATTTTACATTCCTGTCAGCAGTTGTACATCTTCACCAACACTTGATATTGTCATCTTTCTATCTTGAGCCATTCTTATTGGTGTGTAGTGGCATCTCATTTTGGTTTTAACTTGTGTTTTCCATATAACTAACAATATCGAGCATCTTTTCATGTGCTTTCATGTAACTTCTTTTTATAAAGCATCTGTTTGTCTTTTGCCCACTGAAAAAATTGCATTGCTTTTTAATTGAGTTGTAATAGTCCTTTAAATATTCTACATACCAGTCCATTATATGTATTGCAAATATTTTTTCATTATATGCTTTCTCTTTTTTCATTTTCTTTTTTAAAATATATGAATAACTTGTTTTTGAGATGATTGTGTTGCCCAGGCTGCTCTCAAACTCCTGAGCTCAAGCAACCCTCTCACTTCAGCCTCCCAAAGTGCTGGAATTACAGGCATGAACCACTGTGCCTGGCCTTTTCATTTACTTAACAATATCTTTCTAAGAGCAAATTTTTAAGTTTTGATAAGGTTTGGTTTGCAGTTTTCTCTTTTATGAAAGTTTGCTTCTTGTGTCCTAAGATTTCTCTTCTGTTTAACTCTGGGAGTTTTCTAGATTGTACACTTAGGTCTCTTGTTCATTTTAAGTTGATTTCTGTGTATAGCATGATATAAAAATCAATGTTCATTTCTTTTTTTTTGAGACAGGGTCTTGCTCTGTCTCCCAACCTGGAGTTCAGTGGCATCATCATGGCTCACTGCAACCTCTGCCTCCCAGGCTTAAGTGATCCTCCCACCTCAGCCTCCTGAGTAGCTGGGACTACAGGCATGCACCCCCCCACACAGCTAATTTTTTGTATTTTTTGTAGAGATGGGGTTTCGCCATGTTGCCCAGGCTGGCTCAGCCATCCACCTGCCTCAGCCTACCAAAGTGTTGGAATTACAGGCGTGAGCCATCACGCCCAGCCTCAATGTTTGTTTCTTTTTCCATATGACTACCCAGTTGTTTTAGTAAAATTTGTTGAAAAGTCTTTCCTTTTTGTGCTGAATGACTTACCAACTTTGTTGCAAATGAATTGAACATATATGTCTGGGACTATTTCTGGTGTCTATTCAGTCGCAGGTGGAGATATCTAGTGGAATGTGTGACAGAGGGAATTAGAGCTACTTTTTTGCTGAATACCAGCAATGTACTTTTGCCTACATACAGAGAAAAGCGCCTGTCTTCAGGAAAGCCTACCTACCAACATCAAGTTTGCACATCACTTCTTCAATTCTTTGTTTTTTTAAGAGACAGGATCTAATTCTGCTCCCAAGCTGGAATGCAGTGGTGTGATCATAGCTTACTGCAGCCTCAAATTCTTGTCTCAAGCGATCTTCTCACCTCGGCCTCCCAAATTCCTAAATTCTTTTTTATTTGCCAAATTCCTAATTTTTTTTTTTTTTTCAGACATAGTCTCACTCTGTTGCCCAGGCTGGAGTATGGTGGCACGATGACAGCTCACTGCAACCTCTGCCTCCCTGGCTCAAATGATTCTTGTGCCTCAGCCACCCAAGTAGCTGGGATTATAGGCAAGCACCATCACATTGACTAATTTTTGTATTTTTAGTAGAGACGGGGTTTTGCCAGGTTGGCCAAGCTGGTCTCAAACTCCTGGCCTTAAGTGATCTGCCCACCTAGGCCTCCAAAAGTGCTAGGCCTCCAAAAGTGCTGGGATTGAAGGCATGAGCCGCCGCATCCAGCCTGAATTCCTAAATTCTTAATTGAAATATTTATCTCATATGACTCTTTTTAGAGCCAAGACCTACAGTGATAAGGCAAGGGAAAATGTGGAAACCTGGGTTTAGACTTGGTGAAGGCATAATGGCAGAAAGTATTTGGGAGACCCAATTCCTGCCAACACTAAATGTATTTATTTTTTCTGTTAAAAAGTTTACAGGTCAAAGAATTGAAAATGTCTGGAAGAAAAAAAATATAAAAACAAAAAAACAAAAAAACAAAAACAAAAAAAAAGAAAAGAAAGAAAGAAAATGCCTGGAAGACAGCTGAAGGATCTGAGAGCTTTGGGGGCAGACAGGATCTGGACATCAGCAAACTCTCCAGTTTTTTCTTATTTCTATTCATGTCACACAGAGCCATCTTCCGGGATAACACAACCCCTGGCCATTCTTGCCCTGGCATTGGTGCAGATGTGTGGACCTTTCTTTCTATCTCTAGAGTCCAAAAGAAGCCAATGCTTTATAGAAATTGATTCATCCCCATCTAAGAATAGTGGCCATCCCACCTCATAATGGCACAAGAAATCCTTTCGTTCCCACAAAGGTTGTCCCTCTTATTTCTCTCCACTTGCCTATAATGGCCTGAGGAAAGAACAAAACTTGTCCCGAGATTGTTTATTATAAATATGAATTTAAAATAAATATGAGAGCAATGTTTAAGATACAGAAGAAACTAAGCAATTCCATTTTAGGCCGGGCATGGTGGTTTACACCTGTAATCCCAGCACTTTGGGTGGCCGAGGTGGGTGGATTACTTGAGGTCAGAAGATCGAGACTATCCTGGCCAACATGGTGAAATCCCGTCTCTACTAAAAATACAAAAATTAGCATCACTACATGGTGGTGCGCACCTGTAGTCCCAGCTACTTGGGAGGCTGAGGCAGGAGAATTGCTGGAACTCGGAAGGCAGAGATTGCAGTGAGCAGAGATAGTGCCACTGTACTCCAACCTGGGTGACAGAGAGAGACTCCGTCTCAAAAAAAAAAAAAGAAGAAGAAATTCCATTTGAATTGGTCATTTAAAAGGATAGAAGACTGTGCTGAAGAACCTGCATTCAGAAGTGAGTGACCTAGTGGGCCAAGGAATCTATTTGTATCCTGACTTTGGCACACATCATAACAGTGTTAACCTCTGTTCCTCCTCCTAGTGAGAGCTACACATGCTATTAGGTCAAATACATATCGACTTTTTAACTATACTTATTTAAAATGAGCAAGTTGAAAACATGTTCCAAACAAATCCTTTCCCACTTACATATGCTGTATTTTTTGCTTTTACAACTTTAAATTTATATCCTCTTTCCACCAATACAACTGCATCTTCTTGTTAAGAAAATAGTTAACTTAGGAATTAATTTTATATCCTTCAATAAGAGTTTTTTGGGTTTTTTTTGTTTATGTGTTTGTTTGAGATGAGGGTCTCACTGTATTGCCCAGGCTGGTCTCAAATTCCTGGGCTCAAGGGATCTTCCTGCCTCAACCTATTGAGTAGGTGGGACTACAGGCACATGCTACTTACTGCACCAGACTCGAACAGGAATTTTTAGAAGTGCCTAGAAATTAAAGTTCCATGGTTTTGTACTGTTGAGTTAGTGATATTTCTGAAGAAACAGTGTCAAATCCACCAGTTGCTAAGCCTGCTCCCTTAAAGTCACTCAAAAATGTATTTAGACTCCAAGGCAAGCAACAGAAAGGAAAAATTATTTTTCCCAACATTTGTGGTTCTGAATGCTTGCTATGCTGAATTTTGCACTGTATGTTCATGTTGAACCTTTTGTCTGATTATTTTAAGTCCTCCTCTAAGACCGTTATTACTATATGTATACATGTGTGTGTATGGATGCCTGTATGTGTGTATATATGTTAGGTGTGTGGAGAACAGCATGTCTTTAAGTTTCCCATAATTGAAAAGTTGGCTGGGCACAGTGGCTCATACCTGTAATTCCAGCCCTTTGGGAGGCTGAGGAAGGAGGATCTCTTGAGCCCAGGAGTTCAAAACCAGCCTGGGCAACATAGTGAGACCCTATATCTACACATAAATAAATAAATAAATAAAAATTAGCCAGGCAAGGTTGTACACGCTTATAGCCCCAGTTACTCAGGAGGCTCAGATGGGAATATCACTTGAGCCCAGGAGGGCAAGGTTGCAGTGAGCTGAGTTTGAGCCACTGCACTCCAGCCTGGGCAACAGAGTGAGAGCGTCTCAAAAAAAAAGAAAAAGTTGAGAGCTACCTGGAATCACATTAGGCCAGTGGATGCATTTTCAGAACAGTCTGTTTACTATTTTGAATCTTTTGGGTCTAAAATTTGTGTAGCTATTGCCATAGCAGCAATTCAGATCCATTTCTTAGTGATGTTACAGTAACTATAATAATATCAAAATTAGAAAATAATAATTCTAAGAGTTTGTCTTTGTTTTGTTTAGTGATTGTTTCCATTTTTATTGAATTTTTATTATTTGAAGTTTACTAGTTGGCTCTAATTAATGGTGCTCCTTTTACACACCATTTAGAATATAAAGTTTGTATGACCACCTGGTATATTTGGTTGGATCCAAAGAAGATTTCACAACAATTCTGTAACTCTTTAAAGACTTCAGCAAAATGTTTTTCCCCTCAATTTTAAATCATTGTTTTGTAAGGAAAATTTAATTAGAAAAAAATTGTTTCTTGTCTGACTAAGTCCAGGCCCCTCCATTGAGTCAATAAAGAATTTGTTTGAAAATAATTCCCAGCTTCTAGAACTACTAAGAGTATAATTTTTTCCCCTTTAATTAGTAGCTTAGAATTTTTTTTATAAAACCAATGCCAAATGCAATGTGAGCTCAAGTTTTTAGTTCAGTTCTAAACTTAGAACCCGTGATTTTCAAGTGGGTTCTAAATTTGGCAAAATGTCTTCTCCCTGCCATAGTAGCTGGTGTTTTCCCATTCTTAAGAGTTCATATGTCTTATTTTCTAAGCAAGCAGTACTGTTTTCCTTCACTATTTAATAATTTTTCCATTTCCCCTTTGTGGAATACCAAATGTGATGTAACCCTTTTTAGCCCATAAAATAAAATAGATATAGCAGCTTTTTGAAAGAAAAAGGGGAAGAAATGGTAAGGGGGGAAAAAAGTCATTTAGCTTCCTTCCCTCTTACAAGGAAAAGACATACCGTATGTCTTGGATATTGAATTACACAAAGTTTATATATAGGTTGGTAGATATCATCAAGTCAGAATTCAGTTCAGGTGCTTATTTTTTCTGCAAGCCTCTGCATAAATGCAAATGAGTCCCAGAATCTTCCTGAAGAAAGGATATGTGAAACAGCATCCCATTCGATCCCCACATAAAGAAGCCTGTCCAACAAGGCCGTCTCTCCTAGTCTGCTCTTTGCCAAGTATTTCTTGGAGCTCCTTGCAGATGAAGGCACCAAGTGTTGAACGCAGAAGTCACTGGGTGCAGTGCTCAGGCCTGGCAAGCTAGGGGCACTGGCCTCTGAAGAGTATAGGTGGTTAGCGTGTCGATGTTGTAGGTAGTTGAAAAAAGCTACTTCCATCCTGAAGGTGTTGGAGAAAAGGATACCAGGATTTCTCCCCAAAACACAAGCCCACACACACTGCATTCTCACACTCACCTGCGTTGGTCTCTGCCGTTTGGCTCCCCGGCTCAGGTCTCTCCCTATCCCGTCCCTTGTATCCTGTTTTCTCCTGTTAAAATTCTTTCATAAAAATAAAATGACCCAGAGGAAATAAGACGGGCTTGAAGAGAAAGGTGAAATGAGGTTTTTATTCCCCCTCCTGCACCTGACATTGGGAATGCGGTGCAGTCCCTTGGGCAGCACTCCTCTGCAGCAGCCTGTATCCGCTGGAGCAGCTCCCCTTTCTTCCCATTGTCATGTTGTTGAGGCATTTGTCAACATCACCCAACCAAAAGCAGCAAAGCTCAAATTTGCTCTCTCTCAGAGCATTTCCCAGCATTTCCATGGAGGTCTTGGCTAATAGGCATCCCGTTCACTGTAGTCTCTCTGGTCCTGCCCTCTTCTCTGCTGGGGAGGAAGAACCATCCAGCTCCTTCTAGCAGCAGGCGGCCTCCAGCAAGTGTGGCCTTGACAGTCCTGTCCAACAGGTTCCCCTGCTTTATTTTTCTCTTGCTTCTGTGGTGCCAAGAGGCGAGGAATACTTAAGATATTTTCCACTCCCAGCCTTCCTGGATACTAAGCATTCTGACTACCAGATTCTGGGCTGTGGCAGCAGTAGATTTTCCAGGACGAATGGCCCTCCCATCATCCATACCACTGCCATTAGCAGCTGTCTCCTCTCCCCGAGAGCCGGCAAGTGTTGGTAGAATTCCATTGACCTCAGCATTCCTAGAGTAGCTGGAATTGGCTTGAACATCCAACCTTTAAGGGAATGCAGCAAACTGAACTGGCCAGTGCACTGCCCATTTAGGACCATGTGAGTGATTCGAGCTTGAGGGAGTAAGAAATCGAAATGGGTTCCAATCAGCAGACCATCCAGGCTGGACACCTGCCTCTGACCATGACACGAAGGACCATTCTGTGGGAGAACATGGTTGCTTTACCCTGTCAGCCTCACACTTTAAGGGTAGTGCCACACAGCATTCCTGGCTTTCCTTAACAATACCTTATTTATCTGGCCTTGTCTCCAACGTCTCTGTTTTGGGCTTCTATCATCAATCATAGTGTTTTCATATTAAATAATCTAATAGAAAAACCACTAATAGCCAGGAATCAAGGGTTCAAGCTTCAGCTCTGCTGTAAGGTGATGTATGGCCCTGGGCAAGGCCCAATTTCCTTCTGGACCCAATTTCCTTCATCTAAGACATAGGGGTGCTGGATTTGATTATGACTGTGTTCTAAAATTCCATAAATCTTCCTTAAACTACTACTTACTAGTCTAATGAATATCAAAGAGTATTTAAAATGCTATTGTAAGGTACTATAATATTTTCCCCATAAGTGTCCCTAAGTTACTTTGGTCAAACTCTGAGGAATTCCACTATTTCTAGTCTTGTAGGTTCACCCTACCTGCTACCTGTGCTTTTCATGACTGAATTATCTTCCTCATGCTCCCACTTTTCACTTTTCTTTTGACATTACTGATTGCAGATCTGCTGTCTTTTCTTCTCTTTATAAACCTACTTTTATTTATAAGCCTCAACATGCACTTGATTACTTTCGTTACCCATCTCTAAAGAGACCCTGGCTTTGAAAATAATCATAGGTACTCAAGGCAGGACAGTGGTGTCTTCTGTGTTTCCCGATGACACCGCACAGTTTGGTGGCTTTGTGATGGCTGCAGCATGCTGAGCTAGTGCCCTTTGGGAGCTGCCCCCAGTGTCTCCCAAGGTGCCTTCCTGTGTTATAAATGGGAGTTCAGAGTCCCTCATCTTAAAAGTACATTTGAAATGTTTTCCAGCTGGGCACAGTGGCTCACACCTGTAATCCCAGCACTCTGGGAGGACGAGGTGGGTGTATCACTTGAGGTCAGGAGTTCAAGACTAGCCTGGCCAACATGGTGAAACCCCATGTCTACTAAAAATACAAAAAGTAGCTGGGCGTGGTGGTGCCACGCCTGTAATCCCAGCTACTCGGGAGGCTGAGGCAGGAGAACCAGTTGAACCCAGGAGGTGGAGGCTGCAGTGGGCCAAGATCACACCACAGTACTCTAGCCTGGATGACGGAGTGAGACTCTGTCTCAAAAACCGAAAAAAAAAAAAAAAAAAAAGAAAGGTTTTCCTTCAAAATACTTCACTTTTGCTATATTAATACTTATCTCCCTTTTTTTGCACATTTACCCAGCTGCAAGATGTCCTTTGGATGTTTATCCCTTTGGCTCTTTATTCTCCTTTATGGAAGAAAAATAGTACATTTAAAGATGGCACTGTGTATTTCTACTTCCATGTCTCTATTTCTTTCTTTTTCTTTCTTTCTTTTCTTTTCTCTTTCTTTCTTTCCTTTCCCTTCCTTCCTTTTTTCTTTCTCTCTCTCGCTTTCTCTTTTTTTCTTTTTCTTTTCTTTTCTTTTTTGATACAGGGTCTCACTATGTTGCCCAGGCTGGTTTTGAACTCCTGGGCTCAAGCAATCCTCCTGTCTTGGCCTTCCAAAGTGCTGGGATTATAGGCATGAGCCACTGTGCTTGGCCCATTTTTTCTTAGTAGTAAAAAGAAAAACAATATGATAAGCTCTTATACCCATCCCAGTCCCTGAGACAGAGTAGCGGTTGTTGGTGGTTGGAGGGTGAGGAACGTGGTGAAGATCTTACTTCAGGGATGGCAAAATAGCATCCTGCTTCACTGTGAGTTTTAATAGCAGGTTATACAATAGTTGGTAACAAAATTGGTAATAGACCCTCATTCCTTCATTACTTTCCCCACTTTATCATTTTTAGACATTTAATTATGAATTGAGTGGCTCCTGTAGGCTGGGCACTAGGCTAGATGCTGGGGAAAATGGGGAAGAAAGCGTGCCCTGCCCTGGAGGAGCTTACAGAGAAGGCCACGAACGTCTGGGTAGCACAGGCCCTGGCCCTGGAGAGATTACCAAGGAGGGGCAGCTCAAGCAGGGATGGGGGCGCACCAGGGGACTGCTTCCCCCAGAGCCAGGCTCTGGATGGGATGGTCAGGGGCAGCTTCTCGGAGCTGGAAGACAAGCAGGAGTTGTACAGGTGTAGGGTTATCCTGCTGGAAAGACAGCAAGGCCTGAGCGAGCACGGCCATCCCAGGACCTCACAGTGGCTCAGGATGGTGGGAGCTTGAGCATGGGTGGAACAGAGAAGCAGGGCCTGACCATGAGTGGCCTAGGACACTCTGCTAGGAGGTGGACATGCTGCCAGGTGCAGTGGCTCAGACCTGTAATCGCAGCACTTTGAGAGGCTGAGGCAGGAGGCTGGCTTCAGCTCAAGAGTTTGAGACCAGCCTGGGCAACATGGTGAGACACGATGTTGACAAAAATTTTTTAAAAAGTAGCTGGGTGTGGTGGTGCGTGCCTGTGGTCCCAGCTACTCAGGAGGCTGAGGAGGGAGGGTCGCTTGAGTCCAAGAGGCGGAGGCATCAGTGGGCCCAGATGATGTCCCTGCCACCGCACGCCAGCCTGAGTGGCAAAAGGAGACCCTAACTCAAAAAAAAAAAAAAGTTGCATGTTCTCTTGTGGACAATGGGGAGTGATGGAGGAATTATTTAAGCAGGGGAACATCGTGATCATAATGTCGTAATTTACCTTAGAAAAATCACTTGGAGTTTCCTAACACCAAGGCCCAGGGTTGGAGTAGAGTGAGCAAGAGAAGGTGGCCTCAGAAATGAAGGGACGTGATAGGGATCAGAGACCATTAAAGAGGCAGGATCCCCAGGACTGCAGGGTTTGCTGGTTGTGGGGAGTGAGGGAAAGGGAGGAATCAGTGATGACCCTCAGGTTTCTGGGCCAGGCAACTGAGCGAGAGGGCCCCCAGAGGAGATTTTAATGATGAGCACAAAGGCGGTTCTCAGCCACCTCATGGTCATGCCAGGCTTCTGAGCCCTGGTGGATACAGAATGGAGCGGGGTCCTGTGTTTGCTTGGGTCACTCACCTGTGAGTGAGGAGCGCTGGGCTGCTACCCCTTGGCTATATTCTCTGACCTGTCATTTTAACATTAGGACAATTACTCCTCAATAATTGGTAAAGGACCAGGCATGGTGGGTCATGCTATAATTCCAGCGCTTTGGGAGGCCGAGGCAGGAGAATTACTTAAGGTCAGAAGTTCAGGACCATCCTGAGCAACATAGCTATACTCTGTCTCCATGAAAAACAAAATAAAATTAGCTAGAGTTGGTGGTGTGCACCTGTGGTCCTAGACACCTGAGAGGCTGAGGCATGCGGATAGCTTGAACCTGGGAGGTCAAGGCTGCAGTGAGCTATGATCACATCATTTTACTCCAGCCTGGGCAACAGAATAAGACCCTGTCTCTATTTAAAAAAAAAAAAATGATTAAGAACTCACTTTTTATTTTATTTCCCAAAAAGACCCTTGAAAGTCGCTACCATTGTCATTTTGCTACCTTTGGAGCACATCTTTCTGATACTGTTGGTTTTAATGACAAAGTCCAAATAGGAAAGAGACACACATGGAAGGTAATAGACTTGGCTTCAGAGCCGGATCGACAGGGGTTTGGATCACTAGCTGGATAAGCTTAGACAATCTTTTTTTTTTTTTTTAGAATAAAAGAATGAAAGAGAGAAAGAGGAAGAGATTTTAGAAAAAGAGAGAAAAGGAGAAAGAAAGAAACATCAAAAGAAAGAAAAAAAGAATGAAAGAGAAAGAAAGAGGAAGAGATTTGAGAAAAAGAAAAAGAGAAAGAAACAGCAAAAGAAAGAAAAAAAAGAATGAAAGAGAGAAA